>JADRCC010528960.1:0-15101 GCA_019843855.1 Hylomyscus alleni
GAATGAATGAATGAATGAATGAATGAATGAATGAATGAAAAGGAAAGATGGGCAGGAGTCTCTAAGTTCACAGCCCAGCTATTTTGGCACACACAGCTGTAAATAAGTGACCATGTTTCAAACAATGTGGAAGGTGAGGCCAGACACTAGGGCTTGTCCCTTGAGTTTTGTGTGCATGCTGTTCCCAAACTATGGCCAATGGTCAAACCTATGGCAGTTAAGCCACAGGGGAGGATGAGCTTCAAAGACAACCTTCTGTGTCACCTGAGAGTTAACAGCTTGTCTCCAAAATGCCTTGCATTACAGTGGATATCATATGTATTTACGAAGTCTAACTGATACTATGCATTTTAAGAAATGAGGATGGACTTAGGCTCTGGTTGCTGAATTCTTTTTAATTTTGCTAATCTACTTAAGCACCTCTTTACTATGTATAAATTTGGAAATAAACCCTAAACATACCTGTACATCTTAAAGGGTTAAAAAAGAAGTTAAGATTTCTATTTAATGCTCATAATAGACATAAAATATTCTAATTTCAATGCTCTCTAAGTTTTGTTTTGTTTCTTTTAATGTCGCCATTCTCACTGACATAGGCATTGCCAATGGATTCTTTGTGTGCTTCCAACAGACCTAAAGAGCAGTATTAGAGGGCAAACATGCCAGGGCCCCAAAAGTATAAAGGATTTACCAAAAGACTGTGATGATTCCTGAGCTGACAAGGTGTGAGTTTTACTGAACATGTCCTTCTTAATCTATCAATGAAGTTGTTAATTCCAGTCTTGAGGCATCAGATACCAGAACTCTTATCTAAAAGGCAGGGAATTGGTGAATTGACATAATGGGATTATTTTTTCGTACACTTCTAAACAATACCATTTTCCCCTATAGAAAATGAATCAGGATTTCCTGAACTAAAGAAAACATGAAAACTATGCAATCTTTCATATAGCAATGGAAGTATGAAGGACATTATTTCATACTGTCAGGTGTCAGATGTCAGAGGTAGAACACCTTATATGCTGTACAGATTAGTCTGAGGGTTTGGCAATCAATAATAATGGCATGAATTAAATGATCACTTGGATATGGAATAATTCACTGTGGTTATCTGAAAGAAATTTAAAAGCCATAGAAAACAACAACATCTTTTCAAGTTTTTAATTTTAATATTAGTGGAGTTAAAGTATACACACACTTGAAGTGCTGAACAAACAAGTCACAGGGACATGATGAAGGCAGCATCCTGGGAAGACCTGTCTGGCGGAGCGACACAGGCTGATCCAAGAGTGGTAGTTTTAATTAAACCCTATCAACTCCAGGGGTGTTAACATCCATCTCCAAACTTCCGCTTTAAAGCAGAAATCTTTTATTCATGGAGGCTGACAAAGAATTAGTATTTTGAAGATGAAGGATGCTTTAGGCTCTGATTACTCTAACATTAATTTTAATTTTGCTAATCATATTAGGCATTACCCCATTTTTATATGTACCAAGCATAGCCGGGGAATACACTCTACATATGTAACTGAAAGGGAGCTTGTCTCCACGGACGCTCCAGTAGAGCAGAGGGATGTCCTGGAAGCTCTTTGTTTGTGACTTCAGCCCTCCATCTAGCTTACACCAGTAAGAGAGTGTCTTGGGGCCATTGACCACGTCTCCTTCACTACTGCTCCATGAAGGAGAACCCTCAGTATCATGGTAAACTCCATGTCTACTCAGAGAAGGTATTCTGAGCACACTGGCTGCAACTTTCCTCTCTTCTCTCCCATGTGAGACATATCACTGGAATCCACTTGCTATAAAACTCCAGCAGTGAGTAATATGCCTCCCATGACAGCAGGGACAGGCTGGGACTGCATCTCGGTGGCAGAGTGGGTTAGGCTGAGATTAGAGAGAACTTCTAGGAATAGCCACCTCCCTCCCAGGAGTGCTGTCTGCCACACACCTCTAATTTATTTCCTATTGTTACCTAATTGCACCTCAGAGAGTACAACTAAATAAAGCTTTCTCCACCTCAAACATTTGGTGAACAGAAAAACAAGCATGAAAAGGTGATATGGTGACTCTTCTGTAGGTTTAGGGACACTGAACTAAAATATTTTTTATGAGTACTTGACTTATTAGCAGGAATATTAATAGCTTGAGATTCTGAATCCATAACACATGCTCTTCAATGACTGTAGGAAAAGCCTACCTTCTGATACGCTCAGCACAATTTGAGTATGAACTTTAGGAAATTCATAGATAAGATAATGCAGTATGCAATAAAAAAATCAACCAAAACAATTTCTACACTGCACTGAAATCTAAACATCTCAATTTGCTTAGAGAAAAACCCAAATGCAGGAACTCACATAGGTTCTTCAAGCAGACGTTTGCTTTATAACATGAGCATTGAGGCTTGAAATAAATACTCCAGAGACTTTTGATGAAATAAGGACCAAAACTCTTCTATACTTCTTCAGACTCGGAGGGAAGTCTGTGATGTTTGCCTAAAGTAAGATGTTTGGCAAGATCCTCTCGTTTTAATTAGTTTGTAAGACTGGCATGGATTTCACAGCAAAGTAAGTCTCTGAAGGTCTAATTAGCTGCTCCAGTCTCCATGTTTCCTTCAGTTTTTAGTCTCATTTAAGACCCAAAGAGCTAGCTTGCCTTGTCTCTACAGTGAGATACCCAGTTTAGTGGCTTTACTCTAGGCCCATGTGATGTGCAGGAATAATTCTGGCTAGCTGCACAATTCAAGTTGCTAACTGCTGGCCTCAGCTTCTGTGATGATGTGGTTCTTAGCTATCGAGCACACTGCAAGACCTTTCCAGAAAAATGAGCGAAGAGGAGACGCTAAGGAGGGATAAGCAAGTACCAGGGGCTGCAGTGAGTTAACAGATCCCCGGGCCCATCAGGAGAAAGTGACACTTTCATCCAGAGGATGTGTGTCTGTCTGCAGACATGGACTTGAGAAGGGAGGGTAGGCTCCTCTTTCTACCACCATGAAAGTTGTTGCTTACCAGCTTTGGCTGAAGATCAGGAGGTATTTATAACCCTCTGGAGATAGAAAACAAGGGGTAGTAGCTGTGAGGTATTGGGTACTGACTCAACAACATTCTCTTCAAGCACAGGACCACTCCCTCCATACCAAACCACAATATTCTCTGTGCATTTCAACATTCACTTATCCGCCTAAGTCTAGACACTTCTTCCTAAGAACAACTTCAAAGTGAAAGAGAAAACACTTTTAATATCTCAAAAGAAAGAGAGACTTAAACCACAAACTCCAGCTCACTCGCTGAGAACCTATGATGTTTCAGACTGAATGCTAAATGATTTACTTTAGTCTATAATGAAAATTCTTAAGTGAGCGTTAGTGTTCTCATTCTACTGACATCTGAAAATAGACATTTCAACAAACTTTTTGAAAAGAAGACTTTTACAATAAGTAGTGGACATGCAGAATGTAGGCCAGGTCAACTAGAAACCCAAATCACTCTCTCCTCAGTATTCTGACCTGCCTCTGGCAGGAAGCATCCTAATAGGAAAGTCTACTGCAGTCAGAGGGAGACTCAAAGTCTCTTACAAGATTTGAGACATCATTCTTCATTTTCTCCTCTCATTTCCACCTCACCCAAATTCAGCCGCAGCTCTGCACCACACTGTTTCAGGAGAGTGATAACAAAACCTATGAGGAAAAGTGCAGACCCCACGCTTCTTCACAGAGCTCTACTCTCTGGAGGGACACAGGGAAAACAGGGTGCCTTCCATTTCTATTTCAAAATACAAAGTGAAGGGGCCATGTTTTTCAAAGAAAGAGAACACTTTGAGGCTCAAGTACAGAACACCTCCGCAGTCCCCTTACAAGGGACAACTCCACGCCAAGGGAAGGCCAAGAAGTGAAGACTCACCCTTTCCATCTCTTTGAAGTCATCATCGAGCTTAGTGCCTTCCGCTCCTCCAACCTTCTCACTCACTTTCTGCAGAAGATAAAAACAAGAGAAAATCATTAGATATTGTTTCTTTGCTTTACAAAAATGTGTTAAAATTTTTGAAAACTTTTTGAGACAGCACCTAACATGGCCTCAGAACCATGCCCTGACTGTGGTGGGCAGGTCCATTGTCATAGTGGCACGGTATTGTTTGTCTAAGCAACACCCCAAAGGTCATGTGCCTGGCGGCTACTGAAGCAGGAACTCAAACCTGCATCTTCTGATTTCAAGCCCAGTGTTCTTTCTGTACTTAACATAAATCACTTTACAGAGAGCTAATTGAGAACATTTTCCTTCGTAAGTCCTAAGGAACAGCTGCATCACACAATAATCATTTTCCTTTGATAATGGACCTAAAATGCTCCTAGGTAGAAAATTGCTACTTGTTCGTCCTGTTCCTCAATGGGCTATTGAACAGATAATCACAAGCATCCATTTAACTATTAGAGAAGAAATGAGCCCAGATGATTCTAGATAAAAGGGCTTGCCTTGTATTCTCCCTGTTTATATCCTCACATGCGGGCAAGAAGCTACATCAAACTATGCTGAGAGGATTTCCTTGACACTCAATCATTTTCCATTACTCTACAGAATATGTCAATTATTAGAATATGCAAATTATCAAATTTCAGTACAAACTTCACATTAATTAAAAACAGATATTCTATCCTTTCCAGAAATAATGATTCAAATCAAGGATAATAAAAATGTATGACAGAGTCGTAGGAAAAAACACGGAATTCATTAGACAGGAATATTGATTTTTTTTTCAATTACTCTAACAGTAAAGGTGGATATATGTTTTCCTCTAAGACATCACTGTGTTATATAAAGTCCATAAGCACAGAAACTGAAGTATGATTTTTAACTTCCTTCGAGAGTTACTTGGCTGAGTACTTACAGGGGCTCCCACTGTATTCTGCTTGCAGCCATCGTGACAGCAATGTGGGTTTTCTCAGTGAGCTTGGCTGGGCTTTCTGGAAACCTAGCTCCAAGTCCTGGCTACATCAAACTATGGCCCTGAAAGTGCTAGCAAACTCTTGTTGGGCCCTGGAGTGTATTTCTTACGCTATATTCTCTCTGCCTTTCACTGCTTTCGGCCAAGAGGAAAACATTCAGAAGAGACGACCATCACTGCATGTAAGATGCATGTTTACTGCATCAACAGTAACAGACATAATACAGGGTGGGATAGAATATGACACAGATGAGGTGCACTGAGGTGTCATGAAAATTGTGTGGTATAGGAAGAACCGACATCTGAGCCTGCAATTTATACAGCAAACTCTACTCCCTAATAAAGTGCATGTCTGCTTCTAGCAGTCTGGTTTCTCACGTCAGTTTATTTAACTTTCATTCCACACTTTGAGAAGCCAGAATTTTCTTTAATACACCTACAGATAGATTAATGTCACTACTTCAAGCAGAAACGTTAATAAAAATAATATCAATACATTTGTATCTCAGTCACTTTTGCTCACTGACAATAATTTAGCTCATATTACAGACCTCCTGTGTCTTATGCTCAAAATATATCATTGGCCACTAAATTTGGCAAGCAAACTCTAATCTACTTTAAGGCCAAAATAATAGAAAAATATTTTATGGACAACTATTAATTGTTATCTCCATGCTACACACAGTTGTCTCTAATGTTAGAAAAAACTCACTGTATGCAAAATCTCATTTTGTCAGGGGATCATCATAGACCCCCTAATGTGACCTGTAACTGAGGTCAATGGTCCTCATTTATTTTCAAAATGTACACTAAAAGGAAATATCTAAGAAATGCCTCTATTGTGTTAAAATTAGAGAATTCTGATACTGTAGTGATAATCCAATATTGGCATTCTCTGAAAAAATTTCATGATCTTCATCTACATCACAAAAAGTCATACCATGCTTTCAATAATATGTTGTCCAACTGAGAACAGCCTTAATTTCTCTTCTTTCTCTATCCACCAATTGCTAAGCAGCGCAGTAGCAGATTCTAGGTATCATCAAATGAAACACTAGGGGTATGTCAGTGACTAGTAACCAATACTGACTCCAGCCCACTGGTCTACTGGTATCAGCTATTTTGTTTACAAAGCATATCCAAACGTAGGCAGAGAAGGAAAAGGAACAAAATCAGACTAGATCGGGGTGGGGGGGAAATCACCTCTTTTCCTACCAAAGCCACTACATTTAAGCTTCTTTGAAATGGTCCATCATGTACAGTGAATGAAGCTAGTACTTTCATACTGATGCTGACCCAACTGACTGGTTGATATACAACTTTACTTTTATTTTTTCTTCTCCCATACACTGCACCCAGACCCCAGTTTCTCCTCCCTATATTCCTCCAGGTTTCCCTCTCTTCACTCTCCCAGATCCACTCCTCCTCTCTTTCCCTTCAGAAAAGAAATCAGGCTACCCAGCCTGATTAATGCATGCATTAATACATGCATAATAGGTTACAATAAGACTAGATGCATGCCTTTATAAACAAGGCAGCTCAGTACACTAGAAGGAAAGGGGTCCCAAATGCAGGTGAAAGAGTCAGAGATACCCCCGTTTTCACTGTTAAGAGACCCATAGGAAAACCAAGCTACACAACCTTAACATATATGCAGAGGACCTACAGACCCATATGGATTCCATGATTGTCACTTCAGTCTCTGTGATCCCCTATGAGCCCTGCTTCTTTGTTCTGTTGATATCCTGGACCCTCCTGGCTTCTACAATCCTCCTCCACGCCTTCCAAGGTGTTCCCTGAGTTCTGCCTAATGTTTGGCTGTGGGTCTCTGCATCTACTTCCATCAGTTGCTGGATGAAGCCTCTCTGGTCACAACTGGGCTAGCCACTGGTCCATGAGGCTATATAACTGTTATCAAGTTATATCTCTGAGAGGGAAGCAGTACTCAAAATAATTCCATTTGTTCTCTATGATATTTTTCCAGGTCACAATCACAAAGGATCTATCTATCTATATCTATATTGATATCTATATCTATATATATATCATGGCACAGAAGTAAATATTGGGCTACTTAAATAACAACTGATTCACTCGGTAGGAGTATGGCAAATATCTCCTTTCATTTGAATAAGTGCTACTAAAGTGTAATGTGTCATGAATAAGACTCAAGGTGAGGGAAACGGGGCTCTTTGGTCCATGAGGCCAATAATGAAGGCTTCTGTCTTCCTTATTACGTAACTAATTATTTTGTGGTATCGTTTTCCACTGAAGTGGATCCTAAAACTAAGATATTACAATAGTTAATGTATTTAGTTATTTTGATGACTAGTTAATATTCCAGTTATTTGAAAATTTGCTCACTTATTTAAAAAGAAATTTATGAAAAATCAATTAATTCAAACAATCAGTATAAGATAGCTAATATTTCTATTTGTACCAGATACAACCCTAAAACAATTTAGAAAAATACAATTTATCTAAAACACTAAGGGCACAAGATGTCTAAAAGCACCCTTTAGTATAACAGGGAGTATTTACTTCTAATTCTCTCTGCCTATATATGTCCCTTATGCTCCGTGTCCTAAGCCAAAAAATATTTAAAAAAAAATGTCCAGACCGGTTATTTTGCCCTCTGTTTTCTTTTTTTTTAAATTGTATTCTCTAAGGGGAACTTGGTAAAGATTTGCCAAATGGAACAGCAATGGGAATTCTGCAGTGAACATGAGAGAGACACACGTAAGACAGATCACTCTTATCTGGTCTCACGAGAGGTACAGCTTCTCAGTAAGAACATTCAGTTCTAGCTTACATCAAATTCTTGAGTTTGAGTCTGGACAGTCTCAGGCTATTGCCTATCTGCTAAACAAGCACGACGTAAAGAGGAACTGGCTGCAGGAGACACCTTCAGTAAATAGCCATTGTCCCTCGCCCAAGGGATGCTGTCCTGCTTTGTGGCAATGACACATCAACCAACCCTCCAGCCACCTGTCACCTCCCACTCCATCATCTCTAAGCAGCTCAGATCCTAGCCAGCACTACATTTCATTTACCAAACACAGAAGAGCCAAAGACATCTCCAAGATAAATCACATCAGCCTCTATGCTCTTATACCTCTTCTTTAGGTCCCGCCTCCTCTGCTTGCTTCTGTTTTGCTTCATTAGCTTTATCTCCCACTGCCTATCATACAGAGCCAAGTTTCCTCTGCTTTATAACTGCACCTATTCCCCTTTCTGCTCTTAAAATCCTATATATTGTTTTAAATATCCACACTTGTCTTCTCCAATATCAGTGACTGTTACCTGGCAGTATGCCTTTAGACTTCTATTGAGACTCATCATCTATTGAGCAACCGGATCTATTTCACTAGCAAAAGTGCGAAGGACATTTGCCCAGTTGAATGGTAAAGTGGTAAGGGGGAAAATGTAGAAATCATACTACATGTGTTTTACTTAAAATGTCGGACACCTCAGTAACATAATGAGCAGAGGCAAGAGAAAAAAATCTAAATGAGAATTACTACTGGAAGACACTTACATGAGTTAGCCCTGGCTCTGAACCTCTGAGTTAGGGATACCTTCTAAATATATTTTTTCTCTATAAGGAATACATTAAAATAAATCACACCAAACAAATCACACTCTTTAAGGTACAAGCTCTTCACAGAGAACCTGCCTTTGCTATCCCAGAGCATGCTGTTCTGTAGGGCATCATCCGAGAGACTGGAAGTGCATCCCCTCTTCCTCATAAATGCCTTTAGTGACATTCAATAAGTAGAAACTCTAGATGCAACTCCTGTCGGCATGTCAAAAAGGAGAAACCTAGAGCAGTGCTTTCCTGATACCAGGGCTTCCTATGTGCAGATCTGCACTGATCCAGATGGTGGTCCTCCCATGTGCAGATCTGGACTGAACCAGATGGTGGTCCTCCTATGGGTGGAAGACAGGGTAGATTCCCTTTATGGAATACGAGTCTCATGCCAGCTTTTCTCAGTCCTTAAACTGGAACACTTAAATGCCATGTTTCAAAAAAATGAATTTCAAAAAATATACAACTGATCTTTGCCATCTAGACATTTAATTTCTTCTTTTTTATAAAGAAGATTGGGTGAGGCTAACTAAGTACTTGGTCTTTCCCCAGCATCCTCCAACCTTCTTCCTTGTCAAATACTATACAGAAAATACAGGCATCAGCCTGTATCAAGGTTCTCAACCTTCCTAATGCCACGGCTCTTTAATACAGTTCTTCATGTTGTGCTGATCCCTCAACCATAAAATTATGTCCATTGCTACTTCGCAACTGTAATTCTGCTTCTCTTATGAATCGCTGTGTAAATATCTGTGGTTTTGAGTGGTCTTAGGTGAACCCTGTGAAAGGGTTGATCAGCCTCCAAATGGGTGGCAACCCACAGGTCGAAAACCACTGAGTATAAAGCTTTCTTTCTGCCATGGCTCACTGGGGTTAGAAGTAATAAACTTCCTATGCCCATTTCTCCAAAGAGGAAATCCTCCATGGATGATGCTGCTAATCACATCCACATGCCAAGTAAGCCAGTGACTTACTTCTTATGTTTCATGTAGAGTGAACTCTTCACAAGGAAGGTACTTTATAAGTATTACTTCTAAAGCTTTGTCTGTAAGTAGTCTTAGTTTCGTCTCATAGAAAACTGTCAAGTGGGTATAATATGGGAATATTTTAAAAAGCATTTATTTTACCCCCTCCCCCATGGAGCTCTTCATTAGATGAAGAGCAACTTCAGAGGGCAGTGCTCTCAGTGTTCTAGAGAAAAGTAGTACATGTAGAGTGTTTTCTACTCTGCCTGCAGAAGAATTGTATTCTTCTTTGCTGTCTACCATATGTGCATCACAGTTCTACCAAAAAACTGTCTCATAAGACAGAAGGCAACACTATGTTCTGTTGGGCTTGTTTTTTCAGCTCTGTTGAAAGCTGCATCACAGATTCACCTGAGTAAGGAAACGGTACTCACGGAGAGAGAAGGCAGTGTTGATAATGAAGTTCTAGATCTTCTTAACAAATGAAATGACCTAGGACATAACACCAGTGACTCTGTCCACAGGGAAAGGGAAAGCTCCATCTGAGCTTCCATTTATTAAGAGATATGGCCTCTCTATGAACTAGCTTTAAAACATCACTTTTCCAGAACCCTTTGCTTCATCTATAAAGTAGGGCCAGAACACGTAGGCTTGGAAAAGACAGAATTCTTTGACAACAAACAACTAAAACTGCAAGTCCCTGATCTGGGTTATGGTACCTAGTTGTTCAACCAGTCACTCAGGAAGGGATGCTAGGGACTGATGATCACGGTTGTTCATTAAAAGAAATTATCCTTATCAATATGGGCAGGTTTCATCCAATGGCATGAAAAGCTTTTAGAACAAAATCAAAGTTACCAATGGCAGAGAAAAACTTCTTCAAGACTGTTGTCATAGTTTCTGCCAGAGTCCCAGCCTGCCCCACATCTCAGGCAGTACCCAAAATCACGGGGGCAAATTTACTGAAATAGAGTTCCCTTGGGTGAGTAATCACCATCTCTGTGTATCTACCCGGATCTGTTTCCCTAAGGAAAGCAAGGGACACGGTTCTCCATACTGCAGTGTGCTTTACAATAAGGAAGAGGAAAACCGTACACAGTAGGTCTGCAGGAAAATGACATGGTGCTGCTCCTCTCCTTTCTTTCAGACAAAGTGTCACCAAAACATCCCTGGCTGGCTTGACTCTGTTAGATCAGGCTGACCTTTAACCATTATAATTCTCCTGCCTTGTCTCACTAGTGATGGAATTGAAAGTCAGGTTCCATATTGAAGACCCCATTGCTTTCAGATTATTGTTATTTTTGGTGCAAATAATATTAAATGAATGAATGAACAAATGAATGAATGAATGAATGAATGAATACAAATTATCTTTAGAGGAAGCCTACCAAATTAAAATCTACAATAGAAATCAAATTAATGTCCTCAGTGAGCCAGGAACTTTGCTAGCTGTGAAGCCCAGGTTCCCTGACCATATGGCCAATGAAACTTTTCTTTTAGTAAAGATTCTACATGAGTTGCTAAAGCCATATGCAAATTTTATGTGAAATAATGTAGAATTTTAACTTGTTTTCCATCCTCATTGATACTGGATTTTTACTGATAAACCTTTTCTTGGTTACCAACAAGAATCAATTGATGACATTCCCACTATGCTGGCTTTCAATATCAAATCTCTAAGTCCCTCTGTATACATGCTACCTCACTGGCATGTTACTGGGTCACCTGTACCTCCCTAAAGACTTTCAGAGTCCAGTGCACAGCTACAGCCTGGGTTCAGTACTTGTTAGATTGAATATTTTTTTTAAAGTGATAGCTTATTCAAACGCTCCTTTGGTGTCATGAAAGGCACTGACTTTGATCTTGCTCACTTGGTTCTCAGAGTTCAGGTAAGAAGCCAGGGCAAGAAGCCAGTCTGTCGTGTATCAAAAGACTGCAAGGCACCCGTGACCCAGTGCAAAAAACAAGCCTGAGTTTAGTCCTCGGACTCTTTCTTCCTCTTCCCTTTTCTCTTCAGCTCACCCTGATATAACTGCTCCACCAAGAACCACTGAGTTCTTCACCTTCTTCTCTTTCCTATGAAATCCCCTCTATCAGTGGCAAAGTTTGAGGACCAGAGGTGGTTACAGAAAACGATGCTGTTATAATCAGTGTCTGCGCTGGTCACAGGCTCCAAGAGTAAGACTTTAATGAGAGGATAGAGGTTGGGCAAGGAGGTGGAGCCAACAAGGGGAGGAGAGGAAAGGGCCTGAATGCAAACAAGGTAAAACAGCATATAAGTTTGAAAATGCCATAATGAATCTCATTACTCTGTGTTGTAACACAGTACATATAGGCTGGAGGGTACCGAATGAAATAGAGGCATGAAGAGGGAATGAAATCCAAGAAATCATGGTAAAAGCTGGAGTTTGCTTATTTAGGATCATTAAACTAGTCAGGGCAGTCAGCACCTTTCACGCGCTCCCCTAATGCCTTTTCTCCTCAGTCACCTCAGCCTCTGCAGGAGAAATGGCTTGCTAGAGTCTAATCTCTCCCATGCGTTCCTCAGAGAAGCTTTACTGAAGGGTCAGGTACTGGAGATGCTGTGAAGACAACATGGGAGACATAAGGCCGGGGTGGGATGGGGGAAGCCTCCTGCTAAGAGGCTGTCCTGGTAGAAGACCAGAGAAAGAGGGGCAACACATGAAAGAGAAGCTGGAGAAGCTGCTGGAGCCAGATCCTTCAAGCTCTTGTGGTCTGAATTAAAGCCTTCCTCTTGTGAGCAGTGAGAAATTAGTCAGAAGAATACATCACACTCTAAGTGGTGTAAACCATAGAAGTGTATTTCTGCAGCTCTGAAGCCTGGGCGTACTGAGGCTTTTTGAGAGTTGTCCTGCTTACTTAGATAGAGATCCTTGCCTTCCAATTGCATCCTCATGTGGTCTGTGCTCTAACTTCAAGATGACATCTAACCCCAACTCTCAGCAAAGACCTCCCCTCCAAGCAAGATCACAGTGGGTTAGAGCTCCTGCATTAAGTATTGTGGGGGATATGAGTACTCAGTCTACAGCAAGAAGAAACATGATCGATCGATGTTACATTGTTGAAAGTGGCTCTCTGGGTATTCTTAACGCAAACAAAGCCCCTGGGCCAAATGAGAGCCCCGCATCACAGGAGGATGCTTGCTTCAGGAAGAGCATTCACTGCTGCTCAGAGGACTACACAAGGCAGTTTTCTCTGGTTTGTGAGACCACAGTCGTGACTGTCACGGGCTGGCAGGAGAAATGAACATACAGCTTCTCCCTGGAAGCAGTCCTACATGCCTCAAGCCCTGAGACTGCTAATAAAAACATCCTGTTCTCCCAAGAAGCCTAGTGAACAATTCTTTAAAAGTATTCAGTTGCTTTTTCTTTTTCTCTGTTATGTTTCGTTTCTCAGCTCTGGTTCCTCTCTTTTCATAACACACAAAGCTCCTTCATGGGATTTGACTTTCTGGAAGCTAATGAAAATTTTCTAATAAATGATTCTGAAGTTTCCTTCAAGTTGTGGGGTTTTTGCTTGTTTGTTTGAATAGAAGGTCATCACGATTAGTGATGCTTTCTAGCTCAGTTAGCATGTTCCATCTCTCATCAAACTCAAGAAAATCTTTTTTAGTACAGCAGAAGATTTTAGATGGCCAGCCACTGTTGGAAGAGACAGTTTCACTTGGGTCCAAGCAGAAAAGGGAGGAAGTCTCTTTCTGTATGACTGCTGTTGTAACCATCTTTTCCTACCTAAGTCCAGAAATGCTCCTTTATTCTTATAGCAAACTGATTTTTAAGTCAAGATGAGCATGCCAATGTAGAAATCACCAGTGTCAGGTCTCCAAAAGAGAATGAGAAAGTTAGTTTCTTAGAGAAATTCCGTGCATAACTTCAAGCTCAAAAATGAACACACACCTAGCTATTAAGAACATTAATAGCTAGTCACACTTGCTGCAGATTTTTTTAAGTCAAAGAATAAGATGTGACAAGTATTCTCTCCTCCTTGTTATTTTGTGGTGGTGATGGTTATGGTGGGCATCCATTCCTTCTCTTGTTCTGGAGTTCTCCAAGGCAAAGCCTGAGATACGGATGGAGTGCATCAGTTCACTGGGTGGTGGTACCAGCAAGCAGAGTGAGGAGCAGGAGAGGAGCAGGGGTAGCAAGAAGGTATGGAGGGCGTGTTCTTGAGCAAGCCACCTTCCTAGCCACTGAGATCCATCCTACATGGCTCCTGTGGGGAGCTAAGTAAAGAATTACTCAACACAGCTTCTTGGATGAGCCAAACGCTATGCAACCATGTGTCAAGTCTGTGTTCCCTTAGGTTGAAGGTCACCAAGTCCTGGGAATTCAAGAACCTAGAAGAAGTCAGAGCATATGGAATGACTGGGCTGCCTGTGAGCCCCAGGATGGCGGTATGTGGTGACATGCTGGGCATCTGCAACCAAGGATGCACAGTAGGGGAAAACAGAGATATTTTAGGATAAGAGTTCAGATGCATCCCGTGTCACGTGTTTGTCTTTTGACAATAGTTTAATAATGCAAACATTTTCTTGTGGCTTTTCAAAATTATATGGTATAGTTGGCCTATACCATATAATCTTCTGATCCCTGTATCATCAAGAGCAAACATACAGGTTTTGATTGTTACCTAACCCAAATGGTACCGTATAGTAAGTATTTCCAGAACCTTCATCTATATCAGTAGATATGCACATAAAACTTCTACATGTTAATTTAAACAAGTCAGCCATTTAATTTAACTGTTGCACAACAGTGTATGCTTCTCCATCTCCTCACCAGGATTTATGAGGTTGCATTTGCATTTTTCATGAATATAAAATCTCTGTGCTACTGTTCCATATGAGTGAGTTTTCTCTAGCATACTTGACCTGAATAAAATTCCTGTTATAGGTATGTGCACATATGATGGTTAATTTCAGTTGTCAACTTAACAAGATGTAGAGTCCTATGGGAAGGGAATATCAATGATGGACTGACTGTCTAAATTAGGTAGGTCTATGGAACTAGACCTATGCCAATAAGGGATTCTCATTTTAAATTTTTAGTTAATTAATTAATTAATTAATTAATCTGTCTATATAATTAGTTTGAAAGGGTTTGTGCACAGGGGCCCATGTGTGGAGATCAAAGGACAACTTGTGGTTCCTTCGACCTACCGTGTGAGTTCCAAGTCAAGGTACCTTTGACCTGCTGGGCCATCTCAGCCCAGGGATTTTCTTTATTGGAATAAGTGAGGTGGAAAGACCCGCCATAAAATGTGAGCACACCATTTTATGGCTAAGTCTTGGACTACCGTAAAAGGAGAGAAAGAACTAAGCATGAACATTTATTGCTGGGCTGGTATGTGTACTGCTGTTTGCTCGTTGGCTATGGCTGCAGTGTGACTGCTAGCTCAAGCTCTTTCTTTTGCAACTTCTTCCCACTAATGAGGCGTACGTAACCTCGAACTGTGAGCCCAGCAAACAGTTTCTTCCCTACATTGTTTTGTCAAAGTATTTTCTCACAGCAATCAAAACAACCAAAAGACAATGTATAATTTTCAACCTATCTAGTTATTGCCATATTACCATCCAAAGTAGTTCTGGC
>JADRCC010528969.1:0-11876 GCA_019843855.1 Hylomyscus alleni
GATTGCTATAGATTCAGAACATTAACCATAATGCTATGTACAAATTTATTTCCAGAAAGAACACATTTTATATTCAACCAAGTGAAATAATAATGATTAGAAAGGTTTTAAATTGCTCATAGTCTAAACATACAAGGCTACTTAAAATAAGACATTTGTGCTTTTTAGGTCCATAATGAGGGCTGAAGTGGGAATCTCTGGTTTCATTCAAGACTCAGATGCATCATGTGATGTTTTTCTGGAAAGTGTCTAATGAGAGGATGTTTTGATGAAGCAGACATACAAGAGGATGTTTTGCTGAGAACAGATACATGGTATTTTTCTGGAAACAGTATGGTGGAAGAGCATGTGATGTTTTGCTGTTGTGGATGCTTGAGGGGACATGTGATGCTTGGAAGCAGTATAAGAATAACTCAACAGATATTGGACAATGCTCTGGCATCAATCCTCCTTGTTAGTTGTCTTAGTTAGGGTTTCTATTCCTTCGCAAGTATCATGACCAAGAAGCAAGATGGGGAGGAAAGAGTTTATTCAGTGTATACTTCCACATTGCCATTCATTACCAAAGGAACTCAGGACAGGATCTTACCCAGCAGGAACCTGGAGGCAGGAGCTGATGCAGAGGCCATGGAGGGATATTACTTCCTGGCTTTCTCAGCTTGCTTTCTTATAAAACCAAGGCCTACCAACCCAGGGATGGTACCACCCACAATGGGTGCTCCTACCCTAGATCACTAATTGAGAAAATGCATTACATCTGTCTCTCATTAAGACATTTCTTCAGGGAAATGTCTTAATGACATTTCCTTTCTCTGTGATAACTCCAGCTCATGTCAAGTTGGCATACAACTAGCCAGTACACTAGTCGTTGTAGGGCTTCATTTATTCTGGTCTTCGCTTGTTGTGACATTTTAGAGAGAAACGTACCAGCTGGTGGTGTACCAGCTACTTCTTGCCTCTTCAGCAGATTTGTGCTGACTGGCAGGACCTCATTTTTTTTCTAGATTGAGCAGCAGCTGCTGCTGATTATCTTTGCTCTTTTTTTCTAGTGGACTGGACTGCAACAACAAAGAATTGAATTGCCCCAAAGAACTACTTCTCAACAGATCCATTTCCTCCTTGTCTTATTAGCTGTCTTCCTCCCCTACCTTTGATCAGTTGGCTATAAGGGAGGTTGAAGCATTTAAGAACCCTTATTAAAGTAGGTTTTGGTTTTTTTTTTTTTTTTTTTTTTTAAAGATAAGCCTAAGGAGGTTCATGGTCCATGCTGCCACTAGAGACCATGTTGAGGTTTATCTTCCATGATGCAGCCAGAAGACATGTGGATGTCTATGATCTTGCTGCTATGAGCAGGAATGCTTCTATGACAGAGGTTTCAATAACTCCAGACTCATACTTGAGAATGAGAAACACTTACATATATATCTTCACAGTTCATGGTTTTTGTCATGGGGCATGCAAAGGACATAGTTATCTTTGAGTATTAGTCACTGGGAGTTTGAGCATGCTCAAATGAGTATATTAGTAACATAAATTGTACTCGTGTATCTTTTTTAGTAGGGAAAGCACAAAAATGGGATGGTGGACCTGGGAGGGAGGCAAAATGATTATGACTTGGATGTACTGCATGACATTTTCAGTCAATAAATAAGTATCATTGGAAAAATGCTATTAATGTAAAACAAATAGGAATGAAAAATATGGAGATAAACCAAAACTGAAAAATTTGGCTAACAGCCTTTATAATAGATTAGGTATTTCTGGAAAAGACATTATGAGTGTGATGATAGCTCTGAGGGAATCAATTAACTAGTACAGTGTTATAAGAAGAATTTAGAAATGCCTAAAATTAATCATAAAATGATAACTTCTGTAGACTAGCAATGTCTGAAGGTAAAAATCATTTTTAGAAATAATTGCAGTTATTATTCAAAATGAACAAAAACAAAAAGTCTACAGATTTCAAAAGCTCATGGAGGCAATTTAAAACAATGAAAAACTATCTCACCTGAACATGTGGCTCACTGTAATAACCTCAAAGTCAAATTTTTTAAATTAAAAAGAAAAGCAAAATACCAGGCAATTATGGCACTACACTTTAAAAAAAAAATCAAAATACAATGGAGAAAACAATCTGTTAGAAAGGTTATCTAAAATATCACTTAAGAAAATAGGGCTTAGGAGATTAATCTCACTTCATAAGGCTTTTCACAAAAACATGAGAACCATAGTTCAGACACCCGAGTCTCAGGTAATGCTGGGGGATATAACAACAAGACTGTAATCCCAGCAACAAGTATGTATAATTATGGGATGTCCTGATCAAGCTTTCTGGCTAGACTAGTCTAATGGTGAGCTCCCAATTTAAATGAAAGACCTTGCTTCAATACATAAGAACTAAAGTAATGGAAAATGGCATCAATGTATACAGAAATCTCTAGATATTCTCCACACATGAAACACATGTAATCAAGTATCATTACATGATACTTGATGAGTCACTTAATGTTATGACAATCATCCAAGGTTCTCTAATGGATTTCAAACCCAGTCATCAAGATGGTATCCTTATCTGATACTGAAAATCTAGCTAACTATTCAGTGTTAGTGAAATCATGGTTAGTGGGTGAAAAAATCCACAACATTTAATTTACTAAACCAGAATAAGCCCTAGCTACAATGCATAAACATGCCTGCTTATACTCACAGAAAAATGTAGTTTCACCCTCATTTTATACATTTTAAGTTTTAGAATAATTAGCCCTATAAAGCACAAACAAGAATAACCAGAATTTGAGGAAACATCGAGAACATCTTTAAAGAACCATAAATGTAATTACTTTAACAAGAAAAATGTACAAAAAATATAAAAAGAGAAATGAGTTTATAAAATGTGAAGTAAAATATATACAAGAAATATTTCTGTAATTATATGTAGCTTGTTACTAATTGTCCTTAATTAAATAAGGTTAAATTCTGATGACTGTGAACCCCTTGCTAGAACAAATAAGTAGCAGTTTTTAAATCAAAGTTTTATTTTTAAAAGTTACAAGAGAGGCCTTGTTAAACAGAATTTTAAAATTAAGCAGTGGGAAAGTGGGAAAAAATATTCTCAAAGATGACACAAACTTCTACATGTTTTATTTTAGTATTTACTCCAGTCACTTGAATCATCACCTTTAATTAGTTTTATCTTATATCCTAGAAACTGCTGTGAAATTTGTTATTCTGTTCCCTTTTTAAAAGATATGTTGCTATTTCATGACTATTAATCTTCAGATTAAGAAAAACACACAGAACAAAAATATTTGCTCAGCAAAATATCTCAACAACTCTCAGAATAATTTGGAGAAGCAATATTGTGTTTTCTAAAACTAAGACTAAAATGTGCTTGTAAGAGGTGCTTCCAAGGCTTCCACAGATGGAAGAGATTTCTTCCCCTTTTTATCTTTGGGATCCTTCTACTTAGCTATAACTTTAAGCATATCTTTTAAAATATCTTTTCTTAACAAGCTGATGTGCACTAACATTCATGTAATTAACTTTTATCACATAGTTTTGAGTCCAGTTGGAGTTGTTTGTCTCTATGTTTTGTTATTTTATAAAATGCAAAAGTTATCTGGAAGGTATTCTTTAGATGAAGACATCTGAAATCCTGCCTTTTGTAAAAGTTGAACACTTTGATTATATTATTTCCAGTCAAAGTCAGAGAAGAAGATTATAGAAACATGAGAGCTCACAGTGCATGTGAAGTCTGCACAGCTGTAGAAGGTACTTTAGGAAAGCTGTGAGCTGGACCAGTGACCTAGAGGAAATAGCAGATTCTCTATAAATTGCAGCCTCGGACTATCAGATGCAGACAAGGGGGCAAGCTCCATAATTAGATGCAGTAGGTGGAAACAAAAATGTCTGAAAAGTGTGAATTTATATAAAATGACAGACAGCTCCAGAAGTTACACTTTTTACAAAAGTGCATATTTTAAAAATCATTTCTAGACAAACCAATTACCATATGCTGTGAGGTTTAGAATTCATCTGAAATGGAAAAACTGTTAAAAACTATCAATTACTCTTCCAAATTGATAAAATTTTTAAATTGATAAAATGTTTCCTTTGGGGGGTCTATCAATTAACTTTTACATTAATTTAAAATTCATCAACTGAAATAACTTACATATGCAAATGAGGTAGAAAAACTACAAACAACATACATGTATCAAGTGTTCAAGAGTTTAGGGTTGAGAGTTTTGGTATCTAAAGAGAATAACTCATTTAGAAACAAGGACACCAAAACCTTTAAATATAAGAATATATATTCTTATATTTATATATATATTCTTATATTTATATTTATATTATATATAAGAATATATATATATATTCTTATATTTAAAGGTTTTGGTGTATTCTTTAAATATATATATTATAGTCCATTCTTTATCAACCTTCTGGTCTGCACTCTGGCTGTTCCCTGTTCTAAACCTCCTTCCCCACTCCCCAACCCCCACCAGACCTCTCTATTCCCTGAGGCATCAAGTCTCTTGAGAGTTAGATGCATCTTCTTTTACTGTGGACAGACCCAGCAGTCCTGTGCTGTATATGAGTTGGGGGTCCTCATATCAGCTGGCGTATGCTTCCTGGTTGGTGGCACAGTGTTTGAGAGATCTCAGAGTTCCAGGTAAGTTCAGTTTCTGGTGGTCCTATAAAGGTGGCTCTCCTCCACACTTTCTTCCAGCCTTTCCCCATTTTAACTACCAGGGTCAGCAGCTTCTGTTCATTGGTTGGGTGGAAATATCTACATCTGATTCTTTCAGCTGCTTGTTGCAGCAACAAGCAGCTGAAAGAGTCAGATGAGTTTATATTTTTCATGGTTATAAAAGAGAATGTACTGGAGACCTGGAAGGTGAGAGACTCTCAGGACTCAAAGGGAGGGGCCCTGGATAAAGTGCTCTACAGTGGAGATGGAAAACTTGTAGAGTCCACCCCTAGTGGAGGGACAGGACATCAAGTAGAGGGATGGGGTTCCCATCTCACTGTCAAAAGCTCTGACCCAGAATTGTTCCTCTCTGAAAGAACTCCAGGGATGAAAATGGAGAAGCGCATGAAAGAAAGGAGGTCCAGTGACAGGCCCACATTGGAATCCAGCTCAAGGGGAGGATCCAAGGCCTGACACTGTTACTGAGGCTATGGAGAGCTTGCAGATAGGAGCCTAGCGTGGCTGGCTTCTGAGAGGCCCAACAAGCAGCTCGAAGGTCAGTTTTATATTTAATTAAAGCAACTAAGATGCTTAACATGAAATAATAGAGCCTTTGTTCACCTTGTCCTTTATCTTCCTATAAATAATGTAATATGAATGTTTACTTTTGAGATTTAATTAATGGGTTGATCCATGACTCTTCTATAACTGTTATTCAATTTTATGCAAAAAATCAATGTATTACACGAAAAAGATATTCATGATTATAAAACTTTACTATAGACATTTTAGAATCTATGTACACATACACATAAGAAGCACTGGAGTCATTTGTCTTGATATCTATTTCTAAATTTATTCATCTTCAGATTTCAAGCTAGGTACAGCTACTACTCACTTTTTCCTTCTTTTCAACATAATGATAATTAAATCATACATCACGGTTATCGTAAAAGAGGAGGTTATTTCCACACAATGACTTTGAACTTTTTTTTTTCTGACACAAACAAAAAGAAGCAGTACTGCGATAGAACTACCTATGCCTGTTAGGCTTTTTCAGCGAGAATTCAGAGCAGGTTATTAGCAGCCAAGATAAGATTATGGGTTCTTAATTAGATAAATAAAACCCATGTAGTATAGATGAACAGGTCACATCATCTTCAAGTGTAATGCATCATTGTAAATGTCTCCATATTGGGTGGATGATGTGTCATGATAGTAAATCTTTGTGTAGCACGTACAATCCCAAGCTTTGGTACATACATTAACTATTGAGAAGATAGATAGTATTGTTAAAAGTTGATGGAAAAGAAAAGTGAGGTAAAAGAAATTATTTATAGCAAGCACAATCTATGAGAAATATTATAGAAATCTTCATGACCAAAAGCATTGATTTAAAAATCACATTCAAACTTTTGAAATACAATCAAGCTTGGTGAATCACAACTATTATCTACTTGGGCATCTAGAGCAGGAAGATAAAATGTCTAAGTTTAGCCGGTGCAACAGTGAAAACCCAGAGTGAAATTAAACAACCAACATTCTGCAGAAAGCCCTGGATTGATATATCAATATTTTTCATAAACTGGCTTCCCTGTTATTATAAAATTAAAGGAAGACACAAAAAACACTGTGTTTTAAGCTGAAATATCTGATTAGAAATATGAGGGGAAAACATGTTCATTAATAGAACTTTGATCATCCTTTCTATCAAAGTATTTATTGTGGAAAGTCATTATTCCATTGCTTATTCTGATCATATAATCATTTTTTAAAATATTCCATAGCTGCCATATTTATTTTAAAAATATCTTTAAGTATACATTTTCAGCATAGCAGACTCTAATCATGAATCTGTGCTTATCAAGAATTTAACAATTGCTTTTGCTTGGTTCAAAGTCCAAGTATTTTCTTTGTGTGTTTTATTTTCTTCTACTATATTATTAATTTTTAAGGTTCAGTCAGTAACCCCAGATAGCTTCAAATTTATGACAATTTTTTTCCTCAGTCACTAATAAAGCTGTGGTGAAAGACAAGCACTGATGCTCCAGATACATAGCCTGAATGCATTATCTTTCCACTGTGTGGTATATAAATGCTCTTAAATCAAGTGCTATCAGAGAGGATTTGGTGATCCACTCAATATAATCCAGATGGGAAAAACAAGAGTAATCATCAAACAAGAGTAATCATCACTTAATCTAAAAACAAGTCCTACTTTATAGAAGTCCATCATTTTTGTACAGATTTTTACATTCCTCTGATTGTAGGCATTCTTTCATTAAAAAGGAACTGTGCCGAATAGAAAACAACTGGAATTCATGTGGTTTGCTACAATAAAGTATCCATCATCAATTAACTGATATGTCCTATTTCACTGAATTGAAAAATGTTTCCATTTTAGAGAATAGTAAGCATAATTTTAAGTGGCACATTCTTTAAATGAAAAGAAATTTTATTTATATTATATCATAGCTTCTTTCCTAAGTATAATTTAGGAACCTTTTAATACATATCAATAGTATCAATATGAGGAAGCTATACTAAGTATTAATTGTTCTAATCAAGTAAAGTTTGAAGATAGTAAAGAGACAATGTATGGCATTCTTCTATGTGTGCTCAGGACATCTAAGCTCTGAAAAATTAAATATATGCACAAATGTTTTTAAAAAATAAAACAATAACAAAAGCAAAAAAGCAAAAAAAGGGGGGCATGGCTAAATAGTGAGAAGTCTTGATATAAATTCTGTCTTTTACATTAGATCATTTTTATACATCATTACATTGTTGTTTCAATTTGGTATTCCCTTAAATCCCTGTTCCATATTTTAGAAATTATACATGGCCATATTACATATGACTTCGATGTTAAAACATTATAGAAGAGAATATAACAAAAATTTTGCTGCCTAAAATTATCAAACTTAAGTCAACCATCTAAATGTATATTTTTAGAAAGTACTATTTGGCTGCCCAATTTCCACTTTCCATTTTATCTTTTTGACAAGTGCGTTTGCTCTATAAATTGGTATATTGTACTTGATGAACACTGATGAGATCCATATAACAAAACCATGAAATAATTGATGACTGAGCCTAGTCAATCAAGATTGCTTTTCCATTCTTTGCCAATGACATCCCCTGGAAAAGGAGAGGAGTTGGGAGACAAACATATTTCCTGTCCATACTTGCACTGGGTAGGAATAAACTTATGGGTGTGGAAGCCAGTGTTCGATGTTAACTGTTCCTTAGTTGTGTTCCACATTATTTCTTGAGTCTAGGTCTCTAGATGATCTGGCTTTACAGATTTTTGTAGACTGGCTGGTGTTTGACCTCCAGCAATCCTTCTGTCTCAGATTCATTGCCAATACTTTATACATTGCTATCAACAACTTTTTAGTGTGTGCTGGGAATTTTAACTGAAGTTCTCATGTGGTACAGTGTGGGGCAGTGGTCTGCTTAGGTAACTTAGGCTTAGTAGAGTGTTTGGTTTTGAGCCCTGGAGCCCCTGTGGGCAATTTCTGCTTGCAGGGGGAGGAAGGCGCTTGACCATTAACTCCTGAGTCTTTGGTTCCTGTTTCAGTCACAATTCCTCACAGCTGCCCCTGCAGGAGATGTGTGCTCTATCAGGCAGACAATGCCCCAACCTCCCAGTATTCTAGCTGGACCCTATCCCCAGTCATCTGACCACAAGCCAGACATGCCACGCCCCATATAATATAAGGGGCGATTTGCCCTCTCCTCACTCTCATTCTTTGTCTCCTCTCTGTTCTCGTTCTCTTGCTCTCTCTCCTCTGTTGCCTGTTCTTTGTTCTCTTCTTTTGCCTTCTTGCTTTCTTCCTCTCCTGTCTCTCCCCTGCCTCTCCTTTCTATCTCTCTACTTAATCGGCCTATTTTCTCCTTCCTACAATAAAATATCTCATTTATACACTGCCTCCATTTTAACTAATGTGTGTCCCACCAGCAGGCCTCAACACCAGGCCTTGCCCTTGGTACAACATTCTCATACATATATATTACCTGAAATATTTTTTGACAATTTTAAAGCCATTGAAAACAGTTATGAAAATATGTACAAGAGATAAACTTTGTATTTCATTGAAGAAAATTAGAGGTGTATAGTTTTTTTATTATTATTTATATGACAAAGTAGTGGTTGGCTTCATAAGACTCTGCACACCAACTTTCAAATTAGTGATACTGTCATTAGATATTCCAACCTGCAGACAGTGAAAGCTCTTGTGAAAGCTCTTATCCATCCTAGTCAGCAATAGGAGTTCACATTGTTCTGAATTTTGTTCTCTATAAGTATTAATGTTTTATCAGTTTTTTATCTTGTCTTATTGTATTGACCCTTGAATTAATTTATTTCTTGTTCTTTGTGCCATGTTTTTCTTTCTTGGTCAAGTCTCTGTTTAGTTATTTAACTAAATTTTTAAACAGAAGTGATTTCTTATACTTACATTATGAAATCATTTGCATAGTTTGCTTAACTTTATCACACCCCTTTAGTAAATATTTTCACCTGATTCTTGGCTGCTCATCTTATTCTCTTAATATTGTATTTTGAAGAGTAAAATGATCTTCTGCTAGGTAAAATATGTTTTCCATCTCAGTCATTCTACTTTCTGGGGTAACTCCTTAGCTGTTTCTTATAAGTCACTACATGAAAGACCATAAGCATTTTTTCATGTATGTCTCCTAAGATTTTGCAGTTTCATTTAACATTTTTTAGATGGCTGATTTAAAATTGATTTGTACTGGGTTTTAGGTTCATTTTTTAAGGTTTATCTTTTATTTTATTTTATTTTATTTTGTTTTATTTGTATGTGGATCTATAGTCATTCCAACATCATTACCTGAAAGGAGATTTCATTCCTTTGTTATTTTTCCTTTCTGGATAATATAAGTTCATTTTATCAATAGAGTTATTTCTACTATATCTTTGCTATTATCTCCTATATCACAGCTCTCTATATACATTTATTTCTTTCAAATTATTAATATAGCACCAAGACATGAGTTAAAACTTGGGTTACTATTTTTATATATATGAATTTTCAAAATTTTACCTCTTAAAATTACATAAAAATGTGCAGCTCTTTAGTATTTCTGTTGTGAAACAATATGAAGTATTTATAAATAAAAACCATTAATATTACTTTTGCTGGCAAAATAACATATAGCTTATTATTTTATATTAATCATATGTAGAATTTAACACTGGGACAAGATGCTAAAGGAAATTAAAAGGATGAAGAATTTCATAAATAGCCCTCCATATGTTCAAGCAATTCTAATTGTTAATAGTCAAACAATACCTTTACATAACAAGATAATTGGAACACATTGGGAAAGATTATGAAAAGTAAGCTAGAAAAGTAAACATTTAGAGTAGTTCTACTGATTTTATTTTTATCAAAATTTTAACTTAGTGGCATACTAATAAAAATAAACAAATAATCCAAAGCCTCCTACCTGAGGATTAGCTTTCATAGTACTAAAAATATGCTATTTAATCTGCTAGATAGAAATGTAATTAATAATCTTAACCTTCTATGATGCCTCTGAGCCACAGTGACCACCATAGCAAGGTATCCCTACAAGTCCAGAAATAGTACTTATACTTGCAATAACCAACAACTGTCTAATTGGCCTAAAGACCTACTGAAAAAGAGGAAGACAAGCTAGGTACTATAACCCTAGATAGCTATCTACCTGTAGATAATTAGGTAGTGGTTCTTAGAAGAGAATCTATTACTACCATTTTCCCCAAAACAGTACAAATCCTAACTATGTTTTAAATACTTGTTCTTATGCCCAAATATTACTAAAGATTTCATCCTTTTTTTTTTCAGAAGACAGAGATAAAAAAGCAGCTGGTCAAACTTCAGAGAACAACTGAACAAGTGTTGTACAGCCCCAACTCATACATCTACAATGCAAATCCTGTACCTAAGGCTCAGGAAACACTACAGATAATGGGGTCTCAAATTTTGTCAGATCCTATAGATTAGGAAATAAGCACTACAATTATGTATTATATATACAACATAGTAGGTAAAAATGTGAAAGATGAATGATATTGCTGTCTAAATAAGGAATGAAAAATGATTCATGCATCTACATGCCATCATGAATGGGAGGAATTTTAAAGCATACACCTGTCTTACGAGGACAGTAACAAGTAATTACTGACTCCTCAAAGGAGATTTAGTCTTTCCTAGGCGTGAGCCCCCTAATTGGTTATTCAGTAACAAATAGGCAGTCTTGAAAACTCAAGCTGGAGCCATGAATCCCATTTGTGCTCTTTGGTTGATGATTTAATCCCTGGGAGCTCTGAGGATACTAGTTAGTTCATATTGTTGTTCATCCTAAGGAGCCACAAACCCTTCAGCTCCTTGGGTCCTTTCTCTAGCTCCTTCATTGGGGATCCTATGTTCAGACCAATGGATGGCTGTAAGTCTCTACATCTGTATTAGTTGGGCACTGTCAGAGTCTCTCAGGAGGCAGCTATATCAGGCTCCTGTCAGTCAGCACTTGCTGACATCCACAATAGTGTCTGGGTTTGATAATTGAGAGGAGAGGCCCTTGGTCCTCTGAAGGTTCTATGCCCCAGTGTAGGGGAATGCCAGGGCCAGGAAGTGGGAGAGGGTGGGTTGGTGAGGAGGGGGAGGGGGTAGGAAACAGGGTTTGTTTTTTGTTTTTGTTTTTGTTTTTGATATTTTTTTGGAGGGGTAACCAGGAGGGAGATATCATTTGAAATGTAAATAAAGAAAATATCTAATAAAAGATATTAACATGAAACAAACAAACAAACGAAAAACCCTCCAGCAACACTAAACAGACTCAGCAGATTGCATTTATATATACATTCAAAAATGATAATAATAAAAGAACTGTAGGCCATGAATTTGATATAAATTGAAGAGAGAATACATTAGTGAAGCTAGAGTGAACAAAGAGAAAATTAGTTAAATTTAGTTCATATGTCTAAAATTTAAAAAAATACAAATAAGCAAATTATCAAATAGAAATATGACTTGAGTTTTCCTATTTCTGAGTAGTGTAAAATTATCTGTAAGAAGAAATTAATTCTTTTCTCTCTCATTTTTTGATAAAGTGTCCAACAATCTGACACACACACACACATATATATATATATATATATATATATATA
>JADRCC010528985.1:0-10812 GCA_019843855.1 Hylomyscus alleni
ACTACTGATTAGACAAATGGACACGATGAAAAACTACATTCTAAATGTAATTCTTTATACTCATAGACAAGTTCTGATCTTAGCCTTTTTAAAGAGGATTTGCGACAGTGGGCAGTGGTAAATTCGAAGACTGGGAATTACTTAAGGTGCTTAGAATAAATAAAAGTTGACAAGACCTGAAGTAGAAACTTCAAGTTTCTATGGAGAGTGAGTTATGTTGGATGTTTTGCTAGGCCAAACATATGAAGGATTGTTTTCCTCAAGTGGACACAGGTGAAAGGCTAAGGCAGATTCCAGAAGGAAAGTTTCACTGAAGTAGAAACAGGAGAGAGGATGTTAAGTCAAACATGTGAAAGGACATGTAATGAAGGATTTTTTTGCTAACAGCACAAATGCATTGGTCTGCCATATATTACATAGTTGAGCTCCATTTGCAGGACTCATACTGATTGAATATATGTCCTTGAGATAAGACCTGTGTTGAGGCAGCAAGGCATGTGGAGGACACATGATATTTAGAGGGTATAAGTAGGACTTAGTGGAGTGATGGAGACAGAGCTTGGTTTGCTATTACAGCTAGTTGGGCAATTCTTGTGGATCTCAAGACTTTGCTGACCTTCACTTCCCTGAGAGAGGCACAGCAAAGAACTTCTCCTGGTATCTCTCTAGGTCCCTCCTGCTGACTCGAGCAGAGGCTGAGTCCTGGTTGTGTCTGCTAGGTCATGTCACTGTTGTGGCTAGCCCAACTCTACCGAACTGGACTGCTGGTATACCTGTGAAGTGTTTGCAAGTGGACCGAGCTGTCTCTGCCAACCTGTGAACTGATTTCAAGACAACAGAGACTGGAATTGCTCCAATGAACCTTTCTAATCAGGTCCACTGCCCACCACCACTGTACCCTTTCTTTTACACTACCTCTGGTGGGTGGTGGGTTACAAGGAAGGTCAAAACATCTAAGAACCATCATTAAAAGTAAGATTTGAAAAAGTTAAAGTTAAAAAGACATATGTATCATTTCCTCTGATGTTTGAGGAATCTCTTGGAGAAGATGGTAGAAAGAATATAAGAACAGGGTGGGGTGGATTAGAAAATACCATATTCTGGGCATAATATGATCATAGTAACTATAAACTTAGGATAGTTGTGGTTGCTTGCATTGGCCTGCAGAAGACTAAGACTGTCAATAGTCACTGATGTATGAGAAAGGGGTTGGTTTATGGGACTCTACCCCTGTCTGAGGACCTATAGGCTATGGTAGAGGCTATGGGTAAAGGCATCATTGTCTTCATTTGTTTAACCATCAGTGAGAACAATGTATTCTGGTGGACAGTTACACACTCATGTTCATGGAGACAGTTCTGGTTAAAATAAGCAGTATTTAGAAAAAAACAAGGAAAATGCATGAATATGGGAAAGGGAATCTATATGAATATATAGAGTGAGGATGTTGATGAGAGTGGGAAGGATATCTCGAGTGTGGGAATAAAAATAATTAGAATGCATTGTAATATAAAATTAAAAATTTAAAAACATAAAATGAACTTTGAATGTACTTGCCATACAGATTTCTTTTGTAAACATTTAAGTTTGAATCTTACTGAAGAACACTGGCAATCAATCAGAAGTATTCTTTATTTTCCAGTTTCCTTCATTTATTTGACAAAAGATTTTGAGGCCTTCTGTTGTGATTTGAATAGGAGTGACCTCATAGACTCATGTATTTGAATGTTTGGCCATAGAAAGTGGCAGGCACTATTAGGAGGTATGGAATCGATGGAGTAGATGTGGCTTGTTGGAGGAAATGAGTCACTCTAGAGGCAGGCTTTGAAGTCTTATATGCTCAAGCTACACTCAGTGTGGTACACAGTCTCTCTTCTGCTGCCTGTGGATAAGGATGTAGAATTCAGCTTTTTCTCTGGCATGATGTCTAACTGCACACTGCCAAGCTTTCCACTATGATGATACTGAACTAAAACCTTTAGAACTTTAAGCCAGCTCCAATTAAATGTTTTACTTTGTAAGAGTTGCCATGGTCATGAAGTCTGTTCACATCAAAAGAAACTTTAACTAAGAATCCTTCTATGTGTCAAATCATGAGTAGAATTTTAATTTTTAAGAACATTAACATGTCTCTGGTCACTAGGTGCTCACTAGCTACTGTAAGAGATTAATATTAAAAAAGAAACAAATGAAAGCATAAACAAGATTAGAAATTCTAGAAAGGACTATGAGGCAAACAAACAAAGCTAGACAAGGTGGTCAGGAAAGACATTGAGAGATTTCTCTGTAACCCAAATATGACCCACAAAGTACTCAAAGCATTATGACAGAGTATCCAGAGTTTTGTGACTACAGTTGTGGTTGGAATGAAAATGGTTCCCATATACTAATAGGGAGTGGCATTGTTGTAGGTGCACCCTTATAGAAATAGGTGTGGCCTTGTAGGAGGAAGTGTGTCATAGAGGATAGTCTTTGAGGTTTCAGAAGCTCAAGACAGGCCCAGTGGCTCACTCACTCTTTCTATTGCCTACAGATCCAGATGTAGCATCCTCAGTTGCCTCTCCGGTACCATGTCTGCCTGAATGTCACCATGGTTCTTGCCATTACAATAATAGACTAAACCTCTGACCTGTATACTAGCCTCCATTAAATATTTTATAAGAGTTGCCATGATCATGATGTCTCTTCATAGCAATAGAACGTTAACTAAGACAACAGGGAAATGTTTAAAAGAAGAGTTCAACAGAATTGTAGTTTAAAATGTTGTTTTCAACTGGAACCAGGAACGCTGCACTGAGTAGACTTTCATTTTAGACACCATAATTTATTAAATACAGTGATAGAATTGAGAAATATGAAATGTGAACAAAAATTTTCAATTTTCTGGCCTCATAGGAAGTAAAAGAAGTATGAGTTGAGAAGAAAATTAGGAAAAGAAGATTTAAGGATAGAAATAAGAAAGTGGAAAATTAACTTAGAATAGCAGCTAGTCATCAAATGAGTCATGAGTTCTTTCACACTAAGAGTCTTTCATGTCACTGAGTTTCATGCTAACTTTTACTTGAGGGGGAAAAAACAAGGGGTACTTGTTTGATAGATTTTCCTGATATTAAACAAAGAAACCAAACAAACAAACAAACAAACAAAACTATAACTTACCTGGAAAAAGCATTCCAGGTGAAATTCTCTTGTCTTTGTATGTAAAGTTTAGAAAAATCAGAATGTAAAATTAAGACTATTTTATTTTCTGTCTAGTGTCCAATCAAAGGATTCGAATACCATTGTAGAGGCTATCATATGGTTAGGTATAACTGATAACTTTATGAGATTTAGGATCTCTATGGAGACACATATCTTGATTCTTCTATGGTAGTACTTTCAAAAAAGGTTTAATTAAGGAAGAAAGGCTTACTCTGAGTGTGAGTGGCACCATTCCATAGGCTGGGACACAAGACTGAATAGAAAGAAGGAAATGGGTAAGCACTAGCATTAACTTGTCTCTTATTCCTGAGTGTGCAGTCAATGTGGAAACGTAGCTTACACTTTGTCAGTGTTTTCCCTGACATGATGGGCTGTAACGCTTTTAATTGTGAGCTAAAATGCCCCTGTCTGGTGTTCTTTCACAGCAGGAAAGAAAATAACTAACATAAATTATTATATTAATTTAAAATATTATAATAAAGTAGTTGATAAAGTAATATTATACTTTAATTTGAAAATGAAGGTATCAAAGAAAATAATATTCAATGATATTTATGATAGCACATCCAGGCTCCAAAATCATCACAGGAAGAGGTGTAATGATCACCACAGTAAAATTTTGTATTGAAGGAAAGAGAATAGGATCAAAACTTTAGGGTAAGAAAATTATAAGTAATAAACTCTGCAGAATTCTTAGGAAAGTCAGGCCAAGGAGAACATAAATTCTCTGGTGGGTGGTAGAGAATGAGCACACCTTCAGATATACAGGTTGATTTTGAATAATAGGGGTTGGTTATCAAGTTTCAGAGATTTTTACTAAAAAAGACTAAGCAAGGATCTTGACCAAGATTGACTTTTATTAACCAGCATACAGACCACCTGAGAAATTTCAGGAAGTTCTGATTAAAAATGTGATACTCTAAAGAATCTTTGTCACAAAGCAACTTCAGAATCGATACTGTTAACTTTACAAATCACAGACTTTTTCAGTTAATGTAATTCTATAGTGGTGGGATCCCTACAAGCGTCACTGCCTGCAGTGAAATGATCCACAGAGAGGCACGAAGGAATATTCGGTTCAACTTGACTTGGTTAACTGGTGCCAGCTCAAACTTCTGGATCCTAATGCAAAGAAGTTTACTTTTTACATTTTAAACAAAATACAACTTTGAAAAAAATTTTCTCATGATAATTACCACTACCAAACCTTAGACATAACTACACTGGAACTCCTTTGCAAAGTACATCTCTTTACCAAAGTACCTGTGACCTTTTCCAAAATTATGGGTTCTATTGGCTGGGAACAGTGCCCAGGATAAAGACCTGGGGAGGGAGGGTTTGCATAAGCTTAAGGATGAGTTCTATTAAATGGAAAATTATACTCAAGGGTTTGGGCATCAAAAAGAATGATGTGTAATAAGCATAATAAGCACATTTAATGCAAAGTACATGTGACCTCTTTCATAAGGATGAGTTCTATTGACTGAGAAACCATGTTCAGTATTCTGAGGGAATTTAGGTGGCTCCATAGACTAGCAAAGGATCACTAGGTTACCGAACAACAAAATCAACCCCAGCCCTCCCTCCAGCTGAACAGGTGTCAGTGTCTTCAGTTGAAGAAGAAAGCCTGTGTCCTTAACAATTCTACACACACATGAGCCTTGTGTCCTCCTTTGTACAGTTGCAAAGGAGAGGGGTGGAGAGCACTGACTGAGAAAGAAAGATGTTAGGCTATGGGATAAAAAATGGGGTGCCATGTCTTCTTGGGGCTGGGCAGTGCCAGGCTTTAAGAAGCTGCTGGAGCTGTGGGGTAGAGGAAAAGGCGCAGTCTGGAGTCCCCGCGGAACTGTCAGAGTCTGGCTCCAACTCTCGGACACCACAAATACCACTGGGCACCGAGGAAGAGTGGCCCAGGGACCCCAGACATCTTAAGTTCCATTCTGCCTTTCAGTAGTTTTTGATAGTGTTCTTGCTAGTTTTATGTCAACTTGGTATAAGTTACTGTAATTTTGAAAGCAGGAAACCCAATACAGAAAATGCCCCCCATCAAAATATCCTGTAGGTCATATTATTGATGAACAATTGATGTGAAAGGGTCCAGCTCACAGGGGGCAGTGCACTCTAAACTGGTGCTCCTGGGTTCTATAAGAAGGCAGGCTAAGAAAGCCATAATGAGCAAGGTAGCGATAACCCTCCTCAATGATTTCAGTTCCTGCCCCCAGGTTCCTGCCTTGAGTCGCTGCTTTGACGTCTTTTAATGATGGACTATACTTGGGGCATGTAAGCTGAGCAAACCTTCTCTTTCCAAGTAGCTCTGCCTATGGTTTCATCACAGCAGTAGAAACCAAACCATTTCCTAGAAGAAAAGATCTTAGGTCCAGAGCTCCTGGGAATTTGTACTAACACTCACCTTGGAATGCTCAGAGCTGTGGAACCTTCTCTTAGAACGATATTAGCTCTGGTTCTGAGCTGAACTTAGAACAGAAATACATGAGGAGCAATGAATTTGGAACCAATTAATCGAAACCATCTACATAAGCCTAGAAACAGCAATTTAAGTGTAGACCTTCACACCACACCTGGTAGGATTTAAGTTCTTTTATAGTTTTCTCTAATTACAGATCTAATTGAGAAATACAATTATTAGCTTAAATATAGAAAATACTGTTGAGAAGCCTGGTCTCAACTGAAGGAAGATCCTCAGGGGTGGGTTATTACCTAGGATAGACCTGCTTCCTGAAGCTTTCATGGCTCTGTGAATAGCCCTGTCCTGAGAGCCGTAAGACCCACATGACCATGTAAATCCAGCTGAAACTGCAACACCTTGAACACCTTCATCCTGGTAATGGTGTGTCCCTTTGCTTAGGGCCGGATCTGTGTTTGCAAAGATAGTATTGCCACACCTTGACTGAGGCCGTCCACATTACTAACATTTTCCATGCTTAGAGCCTGCAGTGCACTGACAGCACAAGCCGGGCTCCTGTGGCATGTGAGACCTTAGTATCCACAGACATTTTTAATCCCTGCTCCTTCAAAGAGTCAAGAATTTTGCTGAAATCTAAGGCTTTAATGAAGAACATCTCTCTCTCTTTTTCATATATATATATATATGTGTGTGTGTGTGTGTGTGTGTGTGTGTGTGTGTGTATGTATGTGTGTGTGTATATATATATATGTACATACAGTAATAGTCTATACATGTAAGAGACTTTATATATGTAAAGTCATAAAGAATATATTCTTTCAATATGACATGAATTATATAATATGTAATATATGACATAATACATATAAATATATGTTCTTTACATATACATAGACATTAATGTACATTTCTCTATAAAAAAGAAAAACCTAGAGAAAATGTGATGGCCTTTAAAACATAGCAAGAGATATGGAATATAAATAATGTTTAACTCTCTTTTTAGAGATAGACACTAACTACATATCTGCAAAAATTGATCAGGGCAACAAGTCTCTAAAAGCTATAAAGGCAAAAGCCTGTACACACAGTCCATACTCATAACGTCAGCAACACAGAAGTCACCCGCCTTCACTTGACAGAATCAGAACTGATCCATATATATTCTAGTCTTCCAAAATTGTATTAACTGTTTAATTTTTTAGGTTACTGGGACCATGTTCCATTTTCAGAGACCACAGCACTTTTTGAAAGGGGTTAGACAGTAAATATTTTAGACTTTGTGAGCCACGCAGGGTCTCTGCTATGAATCTGTCTTTGTTTTTTTATGCAACCTTTAAAAATATAAACAGCCTTTGGACCAAACTTGAAACATGAGCCACATTTGCAAGCTCGGCTGTGGATGTTCAGGGCTGTAAGATTACTGTTCACAAGTCTGGAAGGCTTCCTAAGCCCAGCAGGGGCAGCTGTCTCCCAAGAGAGCAGAGCTGGCTCTAACATGGTGGGAAGTGGGTGAGCTGTAGAGACCTTTTTCTCTCCAACCAGATGGCATCTTCCGGTGGTGGTAGTGTAGAGAAGAGAGACTTATGTAAAGCAGGTTTTCTCCACAGATTGGGACTCTAAGTGTGTTAACCCTGAGTGGCTGTTCCATAGCCTACAGTTTACTTCTACGAGAATGGACCTGAATTATGTCTGTTCTTAATAAACTCAGTCAATATCTGCAAAAGAACAAGGTAAGGTAGAAGGAAAAGTGGCCAGAGCTCAAACTTATAGAACAGAATGAAAAACAAAATTAAATATGAAGGAGACATCTCCATTTTAGGACAATATTTAATACTGATTTTGGTGGTTACCTCTATTTTCCTTTTCTTGGTAAAATGACTGAAATTTGTAACTTTCTTATTTTTGCCATGTTTTGTCTCTTTCTCCTTTGCAATATTGATTTCTTAAAGGCAAAGATCATGTTCATCTTATTCATTATGGTTTGTTTGTCAAAAATCTGATGACTTTTTATTAAGACAGGGTCTTATATAGTACAGACTGGCCTAGAACTCACTATGCAACTTTGGATGACCTTGATCTAAAAAAAAAAAAAAAAACCTCCTACCTTTCAAGTACTTGGATTACAGATAAGCTCCATCATGCCCAGTTTATAGAGTGCTGAGTATCAAACCCTGGGTTTCTTGCAGCATATTACGAAGCCATATCCCTTACCCTCTGATGGGTGTCAGCACTTGCTAACATACATTAAACCCCCAAGAATAAGAACAAGTGTAGGATGGAGAAATGGCTTAGCAGTTAACAGAACTTGCTGCTCTTGCAAAAATCTTGGATTCAGGCTCCACCACACACCACACACATGGTGGCTCACAACAATCACCTGTGAGTCTTAGGGGATTTGACCCTGTCTTTCTTCTGTCTCCATGAGCACAGCCTGTACTTCACATACAGACATGCAAACAAAATATGCATACACTTAAAATATTTTTAAAAGAATAATAAAAAGTGGGAAGCAGCTAAATGGAAATAAGGGTGGCAATGCCATAAAGAAATAGTTCCATGTAATTGTCCTTTAGGCTAATACAACAATGTCTTAGAATGTTAACTTGCAAGTTGACAGTAGTCCCAGGGTACTTATAGTCATTGAGGCCAAGAAGTTCAAAATCAAATTGACAGAAGATTCATTCTTCAAAAATGACTATTTCTGACTATGTCCTCACATGATAGAAGGGACAAATAAATATCCTCAGGCCTGTTTGAAAAGGGCACTAATCTTACTCATGAGAGTTCCATTTTCATGAGTTACTTAGCATTCCAAGGTCCTATGGCCTACTGCAACCACATGTATTGACTTGTAGAGTCTAGAAAGTCATTCATGTTCAGGTTTAAATATTTTTAGATTAGATGTTGGATTAGCAAAGAAAATTAAGAATGAGTGATTAAAATTGTAAGAAAATTAAGATGGCACCCTGCAAGGGACTCAAGAGAGGATAGATATGTTCTAAATTGCGGGGTATTGATGGCTATGCTGAGAGCTGATGCAAGTTCATTGGAGGACAAGATAATACAAGTCATTTGATTTAAATATGACAGCAAGTGCCCTCATCAAACAAGGCAGGAGAAAGAGGAACCCTTGCATACTTTTTTATGGAATATAAATGGTGATCTGTATGAAGGCTTAGCAGCACTAAGGGCGGAATCATCATATAATTGATAGATCTGCTCTATTCCTAGATATATGTCTGAAGCAATGTAAGTTGCCACGACCACTCATCTACTCCAGTCATATTCAAATTAGCGTGTCTGAATTAAAATACATAACTAAAACCAATACTTTTATGTTAACTTAAATTAAGAAAAAGCTGGGAGGTGGTAGTGCACATCTTTAATCTCAGCACTCAGGAGGAAAGGCAGACAGGTCTCACAGTTTGAGGACAGCCTGATCTACCAAGTGAGTTCCAGGATTGTCAAGACTAAACAAAAATACTCTGTATCAAAAAAAATAAGAAAAATACATTAAATAAAACAAATTTACCAAAGCCAGGTTTATGGCAGAACAGTTTTGAACAATTAGATCCCATGTAACCTTACCTGGGGGTTATAAGTGTGAGTGACTGTAAGTAGTACACTCATAGAGAAAAGGTAATGAATTTTTTATACCAGGTGACAATGTCATTGCCTTATACATGAACTGAGTGTGCCTTTCTCTAAACTCATATCCTGAACCTAGTTCTGAATATAGTATGTTCGGAGGTGATGGCATTGGAAGGTGATGAAGCAATATGGGCAAACCTTACCACAGGTCAGTAATTTTACAAAAGGCAAAGAGATCTCTTGCTTCTTCTCCTGCTGGAGGAGGACATCATGACTTCAAAGGACTGCCATCTTTGAAGAAGGAGATGGGTGCTTTCCAAACAACAAAGCTACTTCTTCCCTGGTTGTAGATGGCTCTGCTGACAAAACTACATTTCTGTTCACTTTAGTCCATCCAAAAAAGATGGCTTTTTTAGGCTGTAGAAGCCCTAAAAAAAACCTCAGACATCTAGCATTATGTTCAGAGATGTGCCAAAATGTACCAATAACTGTACCTAAAAACAGTTTTAAGTTTTCCCCCATGATTAACGTTTGAGGAACAAACCAGGGTCACCACTAGATGCGACACCCCTGTTCACTGCAATGGGTGAAGGCAGTGAATAAAGTCTGCTGTAACTGGAGGGGTGGTTACAGGTCTACTTCTAGAGTTGTTTGCTCACACAGGCTTGGGTACTTTTGTGATCACTACAAACTCTATCAAATATTGTCTTCATTTGGGTTTCCATTGCTGTGAAGAGACACTGTGACCAAGGCAGCCCTTTTAAAAGGATAACATTTCATTGGAGCTAGCTTACAGGTTCAGAAGTTCAGTCCATTATCACCACAGTGGGAGTATGGCAGCATCTAGGCAGTTATGGCAGAGGAGGAGCTAAGAGTTCTACATCTTCATCCAAAGTAAACCGGGAACTGACTGTCTTCGAACAGCTAGGAGGAGAGTCTCACAGCCCAACCCTACAATGGCACACTTCCTCCAGCAAAGTCAAATCTACTCCAACAAGGACACACCTCCTAATAGTGCCACTCCTTGAGCCAAGCATATTTAAATCAGCACAAATATGGAAGTTCAGATAACAAAGGAAATCAAATTTCATGCTTTGGGGTATAATTTGCTTGCTTGCCAGACAGAAATTAGAATTACACTTCTGTCCCTTTGCCATGTCCTGAGTAAACACATCAGAAGGACTGAATGAAGAGGCAATAAAGGCTCTCAGACTGAGAAATGTGAGGAACAGTCTTCCTGGAGCCCAGATGCCAAACCCTCTGATAGCATAGAGTTGTGAATTTGAGACTGAGAAATGCCATGTGGAGGCAGGCAGCAATAAATTCCTACAGGAAATAGATGTATTACATTGCACAATCATTTCATAAAATTCCCATGTTAATGAATGATATTTATAAACAATACAAATATTAAGATTGATAATCCCTAGCTGGGAAAGTTGTTTCTTACCACAAATTCAAACCAAGGTTATCATTTTATTATTTTCAGGTAAATACTAAGATCATATATCAACATAAAAGTAAACTAAATAAATCAAATTTTAAGAGTGGAAACAAAGATTAAGTTTGTCAGATGTCTACACAGGGAAATGCAG
>JADRCC010529010.1:0-15453 GCA_019843855.1 Hylomyscus alleni
CCTAGGAGAAATATGCCATACCAAGTATTCCATACCTATAACTTACATGTGGGTAACTGGAGAGATGACTCAGCAGTTAAGAGTACTGGCTGCTCTTCCAGAGGACTGGGGTTCAATTCCCTAGTACCCACACGACAGCCAAAACTATCTATAACTCCAGTTCCAGGGGATCTGACACCCTCACACAGGCATACATGCAAGTAAAGCACCAATGCACATAAAAATCAATAATTAAAAAACAAACAAACAAATGTACAAATGTACTTTGTAGTACCAACTCTCTCACACACACATACATACTCACATACACACACAAACACACACACTCTCTCACACACATACTTGTGAAATCTAATGTTTGTAGAGTGATGAAATCACATAACACTTACTTTTAGAATATTTTCTTGTCTTTAAGGGTCATACAACTAGATTTATATTGTGAAAGTATGCATACATTTAATTAATAATACTGTATACTAAATGAAGGATCTGATAAACACATGTAACCCTACAGATATGCGAGTAGTCATGTTGCTTGTCTATTATTTCATATTTCCCTCATATTTTTGACCTGTAAAACCCCTGAATAATAATTTTTACTTCATTTTATATATAATGGCATCCATTTTCTGTCTGAGATATTGCCTTATTTTCTTTTCTTAAAATCACAGTATTTGTTTGTGTGTGTGTGTGTGTGTGAGTGTGTGTATGTATGTGAGTGTGTGAGTGTGTATGCATGTATGTGTGTGTGTGTGTGTGTATGTGAGTGTGTGTATGTGAGTGTGTGTGTGTGTGCATGTGTTGTGTGTTCATGCCTGCATGTAGAGGCCAGAGGAGGCTGTCGAGATTGCTCAGCGGGTAAGAGCACTGACTGCTCTTCCAAAGGTCCTGAGTTCAAATCCCAGCAACCACATGGTGGCTTACAACCACCTGTAATGAGATCTGACGCCCTCTTCTGGCATGTCTGAAGACAGCTACAGTGTACTTATATATAATTACGTAGAGGCCAACGGAATATGTCAGGTGCCTTTTTATATCGTTTTCTGTTTTATTACACTGACACAGGATCTCTCACTATACCAGGAGTGACACTGGTGGCCAGGTCCTTCTTTCACTACCTTCCATAGCATTGGGATTATCTGGCTGTCCTGAAATTCGCTGTATAACCAGGCAGACTTGAAACCTACAGAGATCTGCTTGCCTCTACTTCCAGAGTGCTGGATAAGCAAATTATTTTGCTTTGTCCAAATTTCTAGGTTGAAACTGGCATGTTCCGTGTGATATGTGTCTGAGTTACCAACTGATAACCTAAAAGACCAGGCTCTGTCAGTGACAGAAGGGGATTAGTCTTGCTATAATTGTACCCTGAAATTTTAAGCTTCTTTTTTAAGGGGTAGAAATTTAGGTATACTCTGGTTGATGATCAGCTCTGTTGAAATGCTTTTTCAAACATTAAAACTGAAAATGGATTAGTTCATCTAATTTATGAAATGAATCATGTAGTATAAATAAACTATAGTCTTCAAAAAATTTTATGATCATAACATATGCTGTTTTAGGATTACAGAAACACTCAAAATACTTCAATAGTGTTTATAGATATTTAAATAAAACAAACTAGTATAAAGTTAGTTTAAATTTAAACCAAATCTAGACAGAATTATATATATATATATATATATATATATATGAACTTAGTGTATATATATGAACTTAATATATATATATGTATGTATATAATATTTAGAGGTAGAATTTGAATTATGGTATTATGTTGCTACTTTCTATTAGCATTGGTAGTAATAGCTATACGTGCTATAACAAACATTATTTTAAAAGACTGTTACAGTTTCTGTGAATTCGTGTCATTTTTATTTGTTAGTTTTGTTCTGGGATCGAACCCAGAGTTCCATGCTAAGCATGTGTTACACAACTAGCTACACTCCTAGTACCTATTTACTTTCTTAGTATTCTATTTTGGGGCCCCCTGGAAAACAATTTTAGATAATTTCTTACTGTTTCACTGGGGATTACTAGACTTAACCTGCATCTCAAATACAAGCCTTTAAAAGCATGTATTGCTCGAAGAAGGACTTGGGGGTGAAGGGTGGGAGTGGGAAGGGTGTGTCCTTCTTCCCATTGTGTCCACCAGAATAAACCTCCTTTTGTTCACTTTCAGCTTGACTCTTTTAACTGTTTGTCGAGGATGACTAGACAGACTTCAAGTGGCACAGGATGTGGCCCCACATTCAACAACTGACCCCTTCAACACAAAATACCAATACAGCACTAGTTAACAATAATCTTTCTCTTTTTGTTCCTCCCCAAGATCTCATATTAATAAATATCACGATATAAAATGTATTAAAAATGCAAACACTTTAAAATTTCAGTATCTTTAAAAATTCAAGGTCCCCTTAAAAATCCAATTTTTTTTTTAAACTTTCAAAATCTTTTTAAAAGTTCAATGTCTCTCAATTGTGGCCTACTGTAAAATAAAATACTCTCTTATTTCAAGTAGAAAGAACCAATTTACAAGTACAGTTTGAACAGAGCAAAACCAGCTCCAACTACATAAATAATTCAGTTTCCGATGTCTGGAGCTCACTCACAATCTTCTGGACTCCTCACTGGACTTAACCACAGCACAGATCAAGCCAGTTCCACTCAATGGCTTTTGTTGTCCATGGCCATGGTCCCGTGGGACTGCGCCCTCCAAAATCCTAGGGTTTCCTGCAGCAACTGGGCTTCACTTTTGCTAACTGCTTCTCTTGGGTTCTCTTCATGGTGCTAACCCTCATCTTCTCTCTGTGACCCCATCAATCCTGGAGCTTCAACTGCTACTTGAATCTTTACTAGTGGCTGCTCCTGACCTCTCTGTTCTCCGTGACCTCTTCCTTCTTCAAAACTACTACCTCCTAGGAGACACTTAACACAAGATCAAGTTTGACTGCCAGTATAGGTACTCCTATACTGCGTTTGTCTCAGGAACAGTTTCTGTGTGCTGCCCCAGAAGAAACACTTTCTAGAAGGTGTTTCCCTCAATGGTGCTGATCTCTTCTTAATCACCAGTAATTTCTCAACCCTAGCTAACCAACATCAATTGTCCAAGTAAAGCAAAGGCTTCATTTTAGTGATCTCGATCTCTTGTTAAACGAAGTCTACTCTCCAGCCCTAGCTGACCAGAACCACAGATTCTTAATTTAAAATAGCAAAGGCCCTGACCGTGTCTATTACACACTCTCAAACTTCCCTGTATAGCTGATCTTTAATCTGATCTGAGATCCTGGCAAGTGGAAACACATCTCTGCACTCACCCCAAGAGCTCTGGATTCACAAATGAAACACACACACACACACACACACACACACACACACACACACACACACAGATACAAACATACACACAACTTTTATATTTTGCTATGTCTTGACTAGCTCAATGGCTGAGCACTTTCAAACCTCCCTGTGGCTAGCACACAGTCCCCTCCGGCATTTCTGAGTTAACGCTTCCTAAATCTATATCTTATCTTTGCATCCTGTTTTCTTCAGGGCAGCCCTCCTCATGGGGCCACTTTCCGTTTGCACCTACATTGTTGGATGACTTCTCTCCTGCGAGTCTTAAATCTGATCTCTCTGCTTCTTTCCTCTGTGTTTCATGCCCAGGAACCCTAAAAATCCTTCCTCTTTCACCCTGCTCAGCAATTGGCCATTGGCTCTTTATTGATTAATCATAAACCAATTGGGGACAGGGAACCTCAGCATCTGGAGATTCCCATGTGATTTTGGGAGCTGAGTTAAGACAAAGCATTAGAACCAGTCCCCAACATCTCACTCTTTCTGTCCAATAAAAAGGCTCTTCTCTTAGACATAAATTGAGCATAGCTATAACAATTATGTGAATTACAAAGTATAATATATAATTAACATCCAGTCCATCATATCTATCAATTAGATAAATTACTCTATTATCTATCCTCTCTTAAAGAGTTTACAATTCTATATTTATGTTTTGATTTTAACTTGCATTACCATCTGAAAACCATCATTTCAAATCTATATTACCTTCCTCAATGCTAAACAACTTAAGTTTGATTATGAGACTATAACTAGTCTTCAACCCTGTCAGAAGTTTAAGAATGAATTAAATTATGGGCTGGTGAGATGGCTCAATGGGTAATAGCATCGACTGCTTTTCCAAAGGTCCTGAGTTCAAATCCCAGCAACCACATGGTGGCTCACAACCATTCGTAATGAGATCTGATACACTCTTCTGGTGTGTCTGAAGACAGCTACAGTGTACTTATGTATGCTAATAAATAAATCTTTAAAAAAAGAATGAATTAAATTATTATCTGAATATTTAGGAAGCACAAAACCATAGCTTCTAAAACTTAAATTATAGAGACAACTGACTACCTGGACAGTCTCCTATTCCTCAAAACGTCAGAGCATCTGTCTTCAGCCTTCTTGCCCAGAACCATCTGACAGACCTTGAAATGAAGTAGGACATATGAAGGACTTGTTTACTCTGTCTCGGCAGAACTAGGTTGTCAACTATCCTGCATTGTGTGTCCTTTCCTGGACAGTATTTTTTTTAATCTGTAGATGAATGAGGGAATTTTTTGTCCAGTGGCTACCTAGCCATAACTGGAGCAACTCCATATGGAGGTTTTGATGCTCAATTTCTTCTTTTAATTGTGAAGGGGGTACTGTCAGGAGCAGATATGACTCTAAGACAAATGATCTTTAATACTTCCCTCTCAAACTTCCTTGTGAAATGTCACAAGCGAAGCCTCCATCATCCACATCGCTCTCTACATTCTTGTTTCCCAAACTCCTACAGAACAGCCCACTAAACTCTCTTAATGTATTTTCTAGCCCAAAATTCAGAGGTTCTACCTTCCACAGTCCTCCCCCAAACAACATATTCAGCTCTTCACAGCAATAACCCATTCGTGGTACCAACTTCTGATTTAGTTAATGTTAATATTGCTGTGACAAAACACTTTGATCAAAAGCAACTTGAGGAGGAAAGGGTTTATTTCACTCGCACGTAGTCTGTACAGGTAGGCAGAAATTCAAAAACGGCAGGAAGCTGAAGACAGGAACTGATGCAGAGACAGTAAAAGGCTCAGTTACCGACTTGCTCCTTGTAGTTTGCTCAGTCTTCTTTCCTATTGAACCTAGGGCCACCATTTCCAAGAGTGGGCCACTCACAATAGGCTCGGTCCTCCACATTAATCACTAAGAAAAAAAATGCCTTACAGACTTGCCTACAACCTGATTTATGGAGACAATTTCTCGATGGTGGTTCCTTCCTCTCAGATGACTTCAGCTTGTGTCAAAGTTGACCCAAAACCAGCAAGAACAATAGCAAAATGATGGCCATGAAGGTGTAAAGACACATGCTGGGGTGGGGTGCCACTCACAGTGAGGGGACCAAGGGAGGAGAGGAAAGGTGGGCGTTCTCAACAGCGGCCTGAATCGTTTTATTCTAGGGACAATTTCCTGTCTTTCCTCTTCAGCCAACTGCTTTATCTCTACTTGGGAAACACAGAAATATGTTGGACTTTGTTTTGGATTCTCAAGAAAGTTTATCTCTTGAAAATCAACTTCCGAGAAAGGAACCTGAACTTTTGTTTAGAATTTTTGAGAATATTGAGATGCTAGGACATTACCTAAAGGACGAGTAGAACTTACTCCAAGTTGGTTTGACCTAAGAGCTACTGCTTAAATTGGGACTAAATGGTGTATTGGCATGAACGTCTTGACATCTGTCACTAATTCCCCCACCCCACCCCTACAATGTGGGATCAAATCAGACTAACCAGGACAAATCTTTTCCTGGCATTGTGGGACAATGGAGAACAAACCAGCTGATGGTTAATCAGCAATGTCTTCAGAGAATGCTGTTCAGAGACATGGGGAAGTTGTCAGAACTATGCTGGACATGGAAGTGGTTGCATGAAAACCACACACTGGGGAAGCTGAAATAGGAGGATATTAAAATTGGAACGAGTCTAAGTTTCATAATGAAATCCTGTATCAATCCAACAAGACAGAGTTTATGCAACTCTCCTAAAAGTCAAGAACCTTTATGAAAAACATTCTCACCCCTGGCTACCTGGCACTAATGAAACTCATTGACCTTGATTCTGATCCTCCTTGCATTCTATTTGTTTCAGATGTAGACATCAAGATTAAGGTGCTACAACAGAAAGGGGGGCGATTCTAACAGCCTGGCAGAAATGTAAAGATATTCTAAAGAGACACCTATGTCTCTCAAGGCATCAGACTATGGAAACAATGGATTGCAAAGAAATGGAAATATCTGTGGCCAGAGGGGGAGCTTTTCTCCTGGAAGAAGACTTCACACAGTTCTAATGACTTGTCAGTCATTACATCCACATTACAGGATGAGACCAAGGATGGGTCAATGGCGAATAAGAACACAGTTGACCAGGACCGCTTAGATGTACAGAGCATTAGTTAGATTCACATGAGGACCCTTGAAGGAACTGTGTGTGTTGGGAGTGGGGGTTGTGTAATCATTGGATCTCTTCCTGATGTGTCCATATTGAATAAATGTTTTCATACATATACCTTGAAAATTACAAATAGAAAGACTGTTCTTTGAAAAGTTAGAAGGGGATAATTAATAATCACAGTTAACATTATCCCAACAATGTAAGATGGAAGGAACATTTTTTTTTCAGTAAAGACTGATCATATTGTTTGTAGCCTGATCAGTAGAAAAAATTCACATTGTCATAGCGTTACAACACAGATGAATAGAATATAATTTCTTAGAAAATTCACAAACAGTTCCAAAGCAGAAGGGAACTGAGTGCGTCAGCTCTGACTTTAGATTAAGTTATATTTTGGTATGAATTTTAAAAATATATTCTTTTTTTAAAGATTTATTTATTATATATAAGTACACTGTAGCTGTCTTCAGACACACAAGAGGGCATCAGATCTCATTATGGATGGCTGTGAGCCATCATGTGGTTGTTGGGATTTGAACTCAGGTCCTTTAGAAGAGCAGTCAGTGCTCTTAACCGCTGAGCCATCTCTCCAGCTCCTTAAAAATATATCCTTTTTGCCCCTCTTCTAAGAGATATAATAGCTACTTGGTCAAAAAGAGTGAAAGCAATGCAAAAATAAACACACTGCTTAAAACCTGGAAACAAAATCATTTCAAAGATGTCTCCAAGTCAAAGCTTAATTTAGCATATTAAACTTGTATTTTAGTGATTTCGCAAGTTTTCTCATCTGAAGGATTGCTTTCTTTGGGATGTAATTTGTTCCTACAAGAACTCATATGTTGAAGATTTGCTACCAGTGTGACAACATGAGAGGTAGTGGATCTTTAAGAAATAGGACAAGTCTGAGGTAATTAAGCTCTGGTGAAGGTAGTAGCCTAGAAAAGAATTGCTATGGTCTTGGATAACTTTTTTGCTTTGTTTTTGCTGTGTGTAATGCTGGAGGTCAAATCCAAGGCCATGCACCTGCTGAACTACACTACCAGTCCTTCACTATCATTCTTACGGGACCTTGGTGAGTGAGCCCTTGCCATGCTCTGGGTTTCTGACTTGATGTGTGATTTCTCCCTCAGGTTGGACAATGTCATTGATGTGTTAGAACGGCGCTGGTCGTGTAGGAACATACCACACACTAGGCCCAAACAGTGTAAGAGGTTTAATTGAGAGGAAGAGAGGGGGCAGTAGCAGAAAGAGAGGAGGGGGAGAAAGAGAGATGGAGGAATGTTCCCTGTGTATATATATGGGTTCTGACGTAGTGGCTGCAGGTAAAGGTGGGAGGTGAGCCCAATGGATTCTGGGAATATGGTGGCTGTTGCCCTGGCAACAGGTCTGTGGACCCGCCCATGCATCACCACAGGTTTTGGATGCCCTGATGCTAACAGTCAATGTCATTTGTGATATCGTCAATATGTCTTCTGAACTGTAAGCAGCTTTTTTTCTTTTGGAGTTACTTAGCCTCGAGGATTTCGATACAACAGAAAATAGTCTAAGAGAAGAGTAGACTAAAGTAGATTAATTAGCTCTGTTTGGCCTTTGACAAATAACTGCTTTGTGCTTTAATATTTTTTTTGATTCACAATGAAAATGATGATATTACCAGTACACTGATTTTCAGAGTTAGTCTTTAAATGTATATTTTTTGTTGGTATACTTAACATCCCTGGTCATATTTTCAATGACATTATAAAACTGAATGCAAGTAAATTCTTTTTTGCCGATCTGGCTGGGTTGGAACTTTTTGTGCAGCCTGAATTGGACTTGAATTTGCAGAATCCTCCCACCTCTGAAGATTCAGATATTCACCTCTATTCCCGGCTGGAGGTAAGTTCTTAAACTAGAACTTCTATATCTTCCATGTATTATCTTCAACGTAGTAGAAAGTAGTGTTTTGCATTCCATTGATCCCACAAGATGCAATATATGTATATAGCATGTATAAATATATAAAAATATATCCTTATATATTATAACACATATATTACATATATACACATTTATGTATACACACATATGTGTATATATACACATACATTGATATACATATACATATATGTATATATATATATATATATATATATATATAGAGAGAGAGAGAGAGAGAGAGAGAGAGAGAGAGAGAGAAGGGATAGGGAGGGAGAGAGCATCTTTTGGGATTAACAGGATGGCAAACCACCAATTTTTACTACATGTTGAGGATAATAATTATATAGAGTGTAACTGAAATAAAGTCAATATACGTGTATTTGTAAACATGCATACTTGCACCAGATATATAAATACACTATATGGATGGGTTCTTCCCATGACAACCATTTGATTGTAACTTTACTTGATAATCTTGACATTGTGCATTTCAGAGTTGTCTGTTCTGTGAGAAACAGAGTTTTCCTTTAGTTTTTTTTTTTAATCTTTGATTCTGTCTATGCTCACTTATTTGAATGCATTAAAATTCCTCATTAGGGATTTTCTTTTAATCTTGAATATTTTTAGTTTTCAGAGCCCTTAGAGAAAATGTAATTAAAAAAATCAACACTTGTAAAAAGATGCAAGAAATTTTGTTGGAAACTCAAGATTTGTGCATGTAAAGTCAGGCATGGTGGGCACATTCCTTTAATCCCAGCTCTCAGGAGGCAGAGGCTGGTGGGTGTCTGAGTTTGAGGCCAGTCTAGTCTAGGTCACAAATTCCAGGTCAGCTATCCAGAAGCAGAAACAGAAGGAGTGGAGGGTACTGGAGTCTGACTCTCCCCCTTTGGAGAGAAGTGTGAATGTTCTAACAGATTGAGAAGAGAGGACACAGGAAAACCAGAGACAAAGGGACCCTTGTCCTGACTTCAGTTTCCATCCTGAGGTTCACCTCTGGGCTTAGGTGTTGGGAAGATTCACATGAACCTGGATTCCTAAGATTTCTGAGGAACAACAAAAAACAAAACAAAACAAAACCAAACAAACCTCGCTGGACTGCAGGAGGAAAAAGTTTAATTTCCCTTTCATTATTGAAAGCCACAGTGGACAGATTTGGGCAGGGATAGGATATGGGCTTCTTTAATTCCCCACAACTATTAAAGGAGCAAAGGAAGTCTTGCTTCAGTTTGAAGTTGGAGCAGGGGCACAAATGGTGAGGGACAGAGCCACTGTGTGGGGACTTTAGGACCTAAGTTGCTTAGTTCATGATTCGTTCATGAATGGTCCATTTCCAATCTTTTTACTTTTACCCTCAGGGTCTTACTAAATAACTACTATGTTTTCTAATATTATGATTATATATTCTATATATTTCTAATATTATGATTAATCTGATGATGTGTTGCTAATGTGTTCCTCAAAGCATGTGGCTCAGTGCTGGGCTCGTCAGTCTTAGCTGAGCATTTGAATGACCTCGGGGGCTTCAGACAAGCCCATGCCAAGACCACACACTACAAACAACTCTAATGTGTATCCACAGTTGGAACTATTAGCTTAATGTACAACCTCTCCCAAGTAAAATAGCTTTGAGAACAATGATTTTTAAATGCTTTGTCAAGAGCCCTAACACTAATAACAATATGAAGGGCCACAAGTAGCTTTTATTTATGTGGATTATGTCTGTCAATGGCTGTTGTACTGAAAAGTGAATACTTTATTAATATTGAAATGTGGATTTATTAAAAATAATGAAAACATTACATGTTACACAGCACATTTTTATGAAAAAAATAGATTTTCCAAAACAAAAAGGATTTTGAAAGAGCACTGGTATTGTTGAATACATTTAAAAAAATCTTTAGTGTCTTAATTTATTAGAAGACAGCTAGATTCTGATATTACAAGATATATTCAAACTCTTATTTGTTGAAGTTTATTAAGAAAACCTGCCCCCCTGACGTGTAGAAGGAAAAATGTTTTAACAGAATTTTCCAATAACTATTGAAAATCTTCATTATTCAATTGACATATGACAAATACAGCCTAAAAGTCAGTTGCTGTTTATAATCTTAAGCCAAATGGGTAAACTTCTTTACTCTGGTAGAGATAAAAGCTCCTAATCTCATTTACTTTGAATGGATATTTTCTTTGTGATTTTATAACATGGTTGATTGGGAATCTGATAAATATTGATTCTCTTAATTTCAAATATTGAGTATTTCATTATATATAATTATGCTTTTCAAAACCACTGACTTCATCAGGAAAAAATGCTACACAAAAGGAAACTATTAAGCTTATGGTAGCAAAAACAACTACAAAAAGTTCTCCAAATCTAATTTTTGCTTGAAAGATCCAATGTTATCATTGGCAACAAAAACTGTCAGTTATTGTCCCAAGAGTATAGGCACCATTTATTCATTTTCAACCAAATGTCTGCCAAATACCCAAGTCTGAATACTCATAATTTATCAACCATTGTTCTTTCAATTAGAAAGTGGTATTTCATGAAAAAAAGCAAATGATTCACAATGCATCTCAAACAGTGGCAGAGCCGAGATAAGAACTCCCTTCAGCATGTAACAGAAATGCTTTATTTCTACTTCCTGTTTGTCATGCAGTGTATAAAAAGGGATGCTGCCAGTCAGGATGTGCCTGGATTTATCATCTCATCTTGAAAAAGAACCTGTCCAGAAATGATGCTTCCATACTCTAAGACACACACCATGAGAAGGTGATGGAGAAAGAATGGAGAGAAATGAACTCGATGCTTCCCTAGCTGACTGGATCGAGACTTTCCAGGAGGCAGTGATGTTGGGGGATTCTAGACAAGAGACAAATGGCAAATGATCTCCACAAGGTGGAAAAACAGAGCTGAGTGCCTGGGAAGTCAGGTGGTTAGATTTGTAAAGGAAAGTTGAGGAGAGGAGGAGGAGTGTCTTGGAAAGCAGTAAAGATTTTTTTGTTTTAATTCTACAGGGTTCAGCGAGGTACCGACCAACAACATATACAAAGATACTGCTCAAAGCAGGTGAAAGAACTATGAAAATGGAGCGGAGTAACAGGTCCGGGGTACTGATGGAGTCAGGAATATTTCATGTTTCTACTGTTCATTGGAAAACTCACCATATCCAAATAACGAATTAGAATGCTGAGGAGAGCGTTACCTCAGAGGTGGTTGACATGAGCGCCCCCCCCCCCCATTGCTCGCCGCTCTCCTATTGGCTAACAAAGGTTAAAAGCAGTTCTCCGAAAGATCAAAATGTTTCCAACTTAATCAACGGTGCCTATTCTAGGACAAAGATGAAAACTATTCAAAGAAGTAAACAACAAATTTCCAGCATTAAAAAATTGAAATTACTATGCCTATTATGTTTTAAAAATTACTAGGTATGCAAAGGAATAGGAGTATTAGGGAGAAAAAATACTACAAAATGAAGATGATACAGATGATAAGTGATCGGTGAGGGTAAACACTTCTTATAACTAGAGTCTGTGCATCTGAGAAGGCAGAAGAAAATATATGAACACACAAGGAAAGATATGATGGTCTAAAGAGGATCTAAAGCAATCATATAGAGAAATGTCTGAAATGAAAAAAATGACATTAATGAGACAAAGAACAGATTAAATATTGCAAAAGAAAAGAGTGGCAAACTTGAAGAGAAATAAAATAAAAGTGAAAGAGACAAGAAAGAAAGAAAGAAAGAAAGAAAGAAAGAAAGAAAGAAAGAAGCAAGGAAAGAAACAAAAGAACAGAACAGAACAACATATAGCACCTAAGAACCTACTGGAAAACCTTAAATGAATTACTACACTTATAACTGGAGATCTCAAAGGAGTGTGTGATATGTACAGGAACAGGGAGAAAACAGAGATATTTGAAGAGGTTATAGCTGATGATTTTCCAAATTTTATGAAAACATAAAACCCCTTGACCAAAGAAACTCAGTATATCTGAAACACAAGAACATAAAGAAAATTCTACTAATGAATTACACAATTAAATATAAAACTTGTAAGAGTGCTTGCTGCTCCTTCGGGGACTGGAGTCTGGTTCCCAACACCTACATAGAGTGCCACCTGTAACTCCAGCTCCGAGGAGATCTAACTCCCTTTCTGACTTTCCTAGGCACCTGTGTGCTCCTGTATAATACACAAGCAGACACATAGATATATACATACATACATTTTAAAAATATCATTTAAAAAAGAGAGTGTTACAGGTTGAGCATGGTGGTGTGCATCTGTCCTTTAATTCCGGAACACAAGTGGCAGACACAGAAAGATTTTGAGGAGTTCAAGGCTGTCCTGCTCTACATAGAGAATGGTAGGGCTCCAGAGCAGCCAGGGCCACATAGGCTCTGTCATAACAATAATACAAAAAAAAAATCAATGGCAGCAGCAGAAATATAAAAAAGAAAGAAAGAAAATTTGTCCTGAGCCCCCCGGGGTACCCTGACCTGCAGGGATAGGAAGCACGAGACATCCACCCCTTCCTAAATGATTTTGAATCAGGCCTTTGTTTATTTACTTTGAAGGAAAGTTACATTGGGTAGGGATAAACAAACAAAACGTTACAAGAGATTAAAAGGGAGGAGGAACAGCCTTTATGCTGAGTGAATGTTAATTGCTACTAAGTTCTGAGCCTATAGATAAACCCATGCCAATATTACAGAGAAAGTCTGAGACCCCTGGGCTAAAAACCCCAAAGTAAAAAATGTCTTTAAGCCAAAGCCTCCAAGGCAGAATTATAAAGCTGCCTTCCTAAGCCAGTGGGAGAATAAGGCAGAACTGCCTCGCATCTCCTTGGGGTCAGCTGCTTATATAGAGCTGGGTGACGTAGTCAACTGCCAGTCAGCTAAATTGTTTCTGATTGGCTAAGCCGTGTGCTGTGGGTCAGCCTGTCAGTTTGGAAGTTCAGTTGGGGCTTTCTGAAGCTGCTAACTGCCGTTTGGCTTTTGTCTTAAAGAGACAAGCTCCCTACAAAAATTTAAGAAGGAGGTTTAAAAAATGGACATTATATACAGTAGCAAGAAGATAAGGATGACAGCAAAATTCTCCTCCAATGTAAAACAAATCAAGATGGCAGCTCCGCAGCATCATATTTAAAGCACTGAAAGAAGTCTATCAGCACAGATCCTATACTCAGGGAAAATACTAAAATTAATGATGGTTAAAAATAGTTTTTAGCATACAGAGAAATAGATAAACAGTTGTTATAATACCTAAAACACAAGAAATATTAAAGATATAGTTGGGGCACAAAGAAAGCTGTTGCAGATGACGATATACATCTATACAAAGAAAGAGTGGTAACCAGAAATTGGTTTGTTTGTTTTTTAACTTTTATTACATTCTGAGGAGAAGAGTTACATGATTTCAATTTATCTGAATTTGTTAACATTTAAAAACATATTTTAAGTAAATAGAATGAAATCACATTCTTGTTTGCCTTTTGTACCCCAACTCCTCCCAGAAACCCCCCTTCAATACCTACAATATCTTTTTTGTCATATTCCTTAACATTTATAAAATATTATAACAATAAAAATGAGTATTATAAAAGTTGTTTGATATAAAACAACAATTTAACAGTCTTATGTAGATGCTTGCCTTCAGCAATACTGAAAATACATATGTTTTTCTCAATATAAATTTTAAATAACTCCAAACATATTCATTGTATATTTCAAAATAACACATCACTACTAGTATTTTCTTAAATGAACATAAATATATAGTCTTTTTGTTTGTTTGTTTGTTTGTTTTGTATTTAGTAGAGCTTAAAATCTTGGCTCTTATTGTGGTACAAGCCCAAAATAAGAACAATTTTTAGACATGGAGTTCATTGTAATAAGGCTGTACTTCAATGACTCTCACATCACCCAAGGGTTTTACCTCCATTGTAGCTAAGCTGAGAGTTGACAGTTCTGCTGCGCCAAGGAATGAATTGTAGGCACGATTTTTGGATACAGACTTCCTGCTATGGTCAAAGCTATTTGACTTGAGTGAGTGACTTTATTCTCAGCCCACAGAGAACAGGTTAAATTCATTTAAGAAATGGTGTGTGTATTAAGATGGTCTATCCATAAAGTCATTCACCAACTGTTTCAATGAACAACGGTTCTGCTTGGAGATGGCACAGACATTAGGTGAGGGTAAGAATCTGATTCATTGGCTGTGATAGTTTGGAAAAGCATTCATCTCAGAAAAATAGTAACTTAAAAAGTCCTCTTGTTCAAACTAGATACAAGAGTTTCAAACCTCAAGCAAAGCATTCAGTCTCACTCTTTGTTGTTCTCTTACAAACCTCCTCCCAAGTTAATTGTCTATGTCTCCCTTGGGTATATAAATACTTTTGAAATATGTAAGCTGTTCTGAAAACCATAGTATAGTGTAAAAGCAAGGAAAAAAGCAATACTACTAATTGGCTGAGATAGGAAAAGCAAGATTTCAAGACCCTTATGTTGTACATAGCAAGACACTGTCACAAACAAACAATCTGAAGGTGTATATGGATTGTACAATACTGGACCTATTTCTCCATTTACCAGATTAGAGAGACCACCATGGAGAAGGCTAGGGCTCACTTGAAGGGTTGGTCCAAAAGCATAGTCATCTCTATCCTGTCTGCTGATGCCCCCATGTGACAAGGGCCAACCACAGGAAGTGTAACAATGTAGCCAAGATTATTAGCATTGCTCCTGTCCCACCAACAGCCTAGCACCCCCACCTGTCCACTGTCCACCATGTTTATCCATTACAAGTTTGACATCATGGAGGGACTCATGACCACAATCTACACCATCACTGCCACCCAGAACATTTTGGATGACCCTTCTGGGAAGCTGTGGGATGATGGCTCTGGAGCTGCCCAAAAGATCATCCCTGTATCCACAGACACTGCCAACCTACGGGCAAGGTCATCCCAGAACTGAGCAGGACTGAGCAGGGAACTCAGCACGGCCTTCCATGTTTCCATCCTCAGTGTATTCATCAT
>JADRCC010529029.1:0-11253 GCA_019843855.1 Hylomyscus alleni
ACAACTGTGAAGTTCCAGGACAGTATTGGCAGCCTGTCTTGAAATCTCCACCCAGTCCTACCTGTGAGTGGTTCCAGGTGACTACAGAACATAGCTGTCTGTCTTTTCTACCATTAACTCATCTGCAAAGTAGACTGGGTTGGTTAAATTATTTCTGTGGCTTGGTTTTTCTCCTCAGGCCTAGTTTGGATTAATTAGCAGTAATTTCCCTAGAGCTACACAAGTTCTGAGCTCCAGGCTGGCATTTTCGGCCTCAAGCAAACACAGATCCAAGCATCAGATGTCCAACAAGTTCTGTCTAAGGTTTCTTTCCACATCTTTCTAGGAAGCAATCAAGGGCTCACTCTTCCAGGAGACTGTAATTTGTTGAAAAGCATTTGATTGTTGTATTGAAAGGTTGCACTGTATGTGTAAAAAAGGTGTTTATGAGGCTTCGTACAGTATAGTTAATAACCAACCAAGACCAGAGCCTTTATAACAGAGACTCTGGCTGCGAGCATCTATCCTGAGCCTTGCCGGGCTGAGAAATGTATAATTACAGTGGCTGGTGGTCTGGAATATAAACCAGGGGTGCTTGCTGCATGCCTGCAGGTCAGCCCTCGCCATGCATAGCAGAACTCTCTGCACTTTTCTCAGACTCCACAGAAACAACCTTGCTTGCGCAGCACTGGGCTGCAAGGTAGGCTGAGCAAGATGCAGTTTTAGATGTGTGGGAAGCAAAGAGCCAGGCAGCAGCCAGGAAGCAACCCAGGGCTGGCATCTGTTTACTCTGTAGGGAAATTTGGGACCAAAGGGTCCGTTAGCTCAACTCACCACCATTTCTTACCAAGAACAGGGTTCATGCCTCTTTTAGGTCTCCCCATTTCTACCCTGATTATATGCCTCACACCGAAGGGAGAGCAGACGGTACCTGGATATTTGAATCCTCAGAGGAGCTTTTAGTGTTCTTTAGAGCGCACACTGCCTTGGCCTTGGGATCTCCAGGCCTCTGCACCATCTTGTTTTCTCTGACCTTGGCTTCGCTGTGGTCTCAACACTTCTTATTCCCTGGGCATTTCTCACTTCCCACTGACCCCCTTTGGTTCTTTTCACAGCCAGATCCCCACGGAATATGAATATATGATCTTTCCTCGACCCAAATTAGCTGTTCACTCTTCCATCTTCCCCTGGTGTTAGCCTGGTAAACTACCTGCCTCCTTTGAACTCTGGATCAAATGGTACTTCTTCTGGTAAGGCTTGTCTATGTCAAAATAAAGCTCTCAGGGTTACCATTCTTCAACAGCTGTCTCAGGCACATCTAAAAATATGTCACTTCTTTGTAGTGGAAAGGATAGTGTATGCTCTACTTTGGTATTCTATCCTTCCCAGTTAACACTTTGTGCTGCCCAGTATGTAAATAACCTTGTGAGAGTCCACCAAGGTGAGCACCCACTCTAGTTCCACAGAACGCAAGAGGAGTGTGGGCCACTTTCAGATGTCCCACCATCCTCTTACCTCCTGGGAATTTCCTTGTTCATTTTGTGCACCCTGGCCCTTGCTGGGTGTGCAGGGCACGCTGGGCATGCTTAGCTTGGGCTCTGTCACCTTCAGTTCCAGCAGATGGCAAGCCAATCTATTTTGATGGTGTTTTTAATAGACAGAAGCTTCCAGAATTAAAGAGGTAAACTGTAGCTAGTTGGAAGATTTGGGCCCTCCAGATCCCACTGTCTTCTTGTTTGACACTTTAGAAGTGATAGAATTTTATACAGCATTCCGTTCGGAGATTCTTTTACATCTGTCACCATGTTTAATTCCTTAGCATCTGCGAAGCGGGAGGCATCCCCTCCACTTAAAGAGGTGGGTTTGGCATACTCAAAGTCTCTTTTCCTACGCAGACTGGGACTCCCTCACAAGTGTCCTTTAAGTGTACTTTAAGTTCCTCACCTGGTAGTACATCTTAGAGGCAGCTCTGTGTCGGAATGCATTGCACTCCTGCTATTGTTGCAGGTTGCTCTATTTGTGGATGAACCATTGCGGTTTACTTTGTTTCTGGTAGATGGGAATAGGCAGCCTCAACTTTTTTATTGTCTGAATTCTTCAATAATATTTCTCCACTATGGATTGTTTTGTTTTTAAAGATTTATTTATTTTTATGTATGAGTACACTATTGCTCAGACCAGAAGAGGGCCTTAGATCCCATTACAGATGGTCCTGAGTCACCATGTGGTTGGGAACTGAACTCAGGACCTCTGGAAGAGCAGTCAGTGCTCTTAACTGCTGAGCCACCTCTCCAGCCCCTATGGATTATTTTTCAAGGAGACAAGTATATATATTTGGAAAATAAGCTCTTAGAAGTGAACCTGGCAGCTTGGAGTGTAGCCCAGTGATGGAATGCTTGCTTAACGTGTGAAAGGGCCCAGGAGCATAGAAGTTAAATAAGTAAGTAAAAGACAGAAGCTAGATTTCTGGCTCCAGAAGAAAAGCAAATGGGTCACAGGGTATGCAGATTATCCATGTTGACACAAAGTCTGACAAAAATTTTCTCTATCAGACTGTATAAGGATAGTGACCAGCCAGTGTGCCTATTCATGACTGTGATGATGTCTCAGCTTTTGTTATTAATTTTCCAGTGATCATTGAGTTGAGACAGTCCTTTGTATGCATGAGGAGAAGTTCCTTAGGCTCATGGAAAGGGTCCCTGACTGTGACAAGCTGGGGCAGCCTCTGCAGGGAACTCAATGTCACTGTAGCAAAAATGTAAGGCTAAGAAGGGACTGTAAGGATTAGACCAGAAGGAGAGAAAGAGAGGCCCAGGGTGTGTCCAACATTGTGTGAGCTAATCCATAAGGACAAAGACAAAGAAGGCTCTGGAAAGTCTTTTTCCTAGCAGCACTGTGGGGGCAGTTCTTAAAGGGCTCATGATGCTTAAAAACAGGAGACTTTCTTGAGGTGGAGTCTATCTGGGGTTCATGGGTTGTGATTCTGGGCTCCTTATTTCTAAGCTGGAAGGGGGTCCTGCTGTGAACCATCTATAGCATATGAACCATTAGGTCTTCAGACTTTCAAAGGTTCCAACTGTTGCCTCTTTCTGCTCTAGCCCCTTCTGTCACCCTGCCCATGAACTCCTGTCCTTACAACTGTCCATGTAGCTTCCAAGGGACCTTCGGTTGCAGATACAGTCTGCTTGCTTTAATGAGCTCTGTTATTGGTGGATCAACACCCAGGCTCAATAGGTCCAAGGATGGTCTTTTACCCATGGTCTAACACAACAGGAACTGCAATGAAAAGGAATCTATTCCCTGTGCTTGATGCCAGAATTAGAAGCACAGGCAAGGAGGGGGTGAGCTTGAAGGATCGAGTGCCTCAAGCTAAGTGTCTGTTCATCAGACATGTACAATTATGAGCAGAAATTTCTGTTCAATTGATTTCTAGTCAAAATAGAAGTTCTTTCCTGTCAGCATATGCTCTGAAAAGTAGCATTTTATTGACTATATAATTATAAACCTACTATAATTTTTATGAGAATCCTATGAAATACAATTTATCAGAAATATTATGTTTGATGGGTACAAACCTATATTCTTCAGTGAGTACGTCTGCCTGTGGAGATACTTGTATGAATCCCAAGCATTATGCTTTTATTATGTTGGTCAACTACAGGGGGGAGAAGAATGAGTTCTTTTTCTCTTTGCTACAGAGGAAGTATTACAAAGTTGTTACCAGAGGAAAATGAAGATTGTGGGAGTCCAACTATAGGAACAAAGGGACCGGGCAGTAACGTGGTAGTTTACCTTTCTACCTTGTTACTGTGACATTTTCTTAATTTTCCAGCTTTCTGAAAGTCGATATTTTGGTGTAATTTCTTATTCTAAATAAACATCCTTTTATGCCCGAGGTTGCTCCTTGGCATCATTCTGCTTTAATGCAGCTATGAAATGCAATGTGTTGCAGGTGCTGTGATCTGAAAGAGGTTGGAGGTTGGGTGTGGCCACCGGGATCCGCTTGGTTTTAACCCTAAGAGCAATAAAGGGCAGTGTATATCTTTGGTTTAAACTCTTTATGTCACTGAAGCACTTTCAGTGGTCGGTGTAAACCAGGCCCTCCGGAACCCTATTGCATGAGGGAGTGACAATGCTAGCTCAGTGGTTCTCAACCTTCCTAATATAGTGACCCTTTCATACAAGTTCCTCGTGTAGTGGTGACCACCGACCATGAAACGATTTTATTGTTAACTGTTTTGTTGCTACTTTGTAACTGTAATATTGCTACTATTATGAACTGTAATATACAGACCTGAGATGCAGAATATCTGATACCCGTGTGAAAGAGTGGTTTTGATCCCCAAAGTATTGCAAGATATTTGAACCTGTTTCTAGTTATGGTGTGGCTCAGCCCTTCTCACACAACTTTAATCCCTCTGGCTGGAATACAGACGTGTCCTTAGCACACACCTTTAATCCTAAGCAAGGAAGGTTAAGTTTAGTTAAGTGGTAGAAAAAGTGAGGAATCAGAGGAAGATCTGACAGAATAGGATCTGCCCAACTCCCATGAGAAGAGAGAGGAAAGGGAAGCTACTTAAGGGTAAGACAGACAGCACAGGAGAAGGGGGTACAGTGCAGGAATACAGTAGAGTTCATGGAGACATTACAGTAGAGTTGAGAAGGGGTAAAGCGCAGTATAGAGCAGCCCAGAGAAGGAGAAGGAGGCTGTGTTACCAGGGGAATTTTACAGAGACTGATTGAAGAGAGAACAAGTGAGACACAGGTTAAAAACAGAGCAAGAAGAAGCCATGAGATTAGGAAAGATTGCTAGAGTTAGATTGAGGCCAAGCAGAGCACTTCAGAGGCCAAGAGAAAAGCCACACTGGAGAGGTAGTCAGTTAGGAGAGGAGTTTGAGCCAGGAGAGCTGAGTTGAACCAGTTAGCCAGAGATCAGAAGAAAAAAAAAAAATCAAGCAAGGATGAGCTTCTTCAGCAGCAAGTCTCAGAGGCTGAAAACATTCTAGGCCTCAATTAGATTGTAAGGAGGCTAGAAGCTTCCAGAACTAGGTCTAGGTTAGCAGACAGAGGCAGTAAGCCTCAGCGAGGACAATTACCACAGAACAATAAAAGCCAGTAGTACACAAAGGGTTTGTGACCCGCAGTTTGAGAACCTTTGTCCTATTTCTATCATTTATCACTAGCTTTCTCTGGATCCGTATGATAGATTAGATTATTCGAAAGTATTTACAGCCTAATGTACCTCTGAGAGTAAACGTGGTCAGGAACCTTTGGCCTTGTGATGAGACTTGTAGTGTGTCCCTTGAAGGACGAAAGGTAAGAGGTTGATTCTGGACAACTTGCAGCCTTTGGGTCTCTGCATACAACTGAAGCCTGACTCTCGAAGCACTTCCTGGGTTTTGCATTCAATCTTAAAGCTAGCCTGGAAACCACATTGCTACTCAAGCAGACATATGGTTAGGGATAAAATGGACCAGTCAAAGTGAGAAGCAAGAAAAACAGCCTTGCAGCGTAACCACTTAGACAAAGTCAAATATAGATTTAACAACTAATTATAGGAGAAAGCTGCAAAGTGCGTTATAAAATCAAGTGTTTGCACAGAAACATTTTTGCTAGAAAGCAAAGTGGTAGCTCATTTGCATGCTCAGTATTGTTAGCGTACAAAGGAGCTGAACTGCTAAAATTAAGATAGTGAGTTGTTTGAAAACCTCATTTTAAAATAGAATAAATCACGCCACAGACAGATGTTTAAGAGTGTGCCTGATGTGGAGAGAGCTGGCCTCCAGTGCCAGGCATGGGGCTGGGGGTGGAGCCATTTTTGTAGAAGGCCAATCGGAATCTTCTCTGAGCCTTGGTGGTCAGGCACGTGGGAAAAACGGGCTCTGTGGTTTCCTGAGAAAGTTTTGTGGTCTGGAGATCATAGCCCAGCCCAGTCAGTGGAGAAAACTTGAGTGTTGAGACCCAGAGAACCACACTGAGAGCTGCCAGATTCCATCCGCAGCAGAACGGGAGAGTAGAGGCCCCTGGGGCACAGAATTTCAGCAAGTACCTACCCCAGGCACAGGAGCCTGCACTTACCCTGAGAGGAGGCACCCACCCGACCTTCTAAAATGTCTCGTCTCCAATAGACACTACCAGGGTTAATGCTCAGCCGACTTGTGACTGAAAGTATGATTGTCATCCTCTCAAGCTCATGTTACAGGGGAATGTGGAGAGGTTGCAGGAGGGTCCGAAGTACCCCGAGGATCCGATCAGGCACCAAGCAGGATTGACTCTGGGGAGCCAACTTTGGATTTCAGAGATTTCAACAGAAAATGCGGCTCTTCACCCAGGCTCAGCCCAGAGCTTCCCATCTACAGCTCTCTCTTATCTATAGAACTTCCAGAGTTAAAGTAGCTAGCATCTCATTTTTCATTCTTTCTCCCTTTCCTCTGTAACCTGTCATTTTTCCTTTATGTCTCCCATAGAACGAAGGATATCCTAGTTTAGGGAATCGCTGTAATTCAACCTTCTGAGCGATGAGAGTGTTCTACCTGCTCCGAATGCATGCGTTTACCCATCTGCCTTGCTGCCTACCTCTAACCAAGACTTGCTCTCTGCAACATTAACCTTTATTTTCATCATACCTCTTTCCATGTATGCCTGCCTCCTCTCCTTCCTGTCTGGCAAGTTAATACCACTCACCAATTGCTTGTTTAAAGACCGGCTGTTTGTAGTCCAGGGACACTCCACTTTCATGGTGGCTGAAGTGCTGGACAGTGAATATAGTCGCAAACGATACTAAATTTACCATGGAGTTCTGGGGATAGAGTCTGATGCCCAGAGCAACCGCCTAAAAGGCAAGGACGGCTCCTAAACCCACACAGAACCTGGTCTTCCTGAATATTGCAAGTCGAGCCATTAATAATACAATGGCCACCTGAGTTAAAAGGCAACAAGAAATTCATTAGGGACCTGAAAAAACAGACAACAAGATAACTTGCTTCCTTCAAAATATTGCTTACCTGTGTAGTAATGGCTCCCAGGCAAGATGACCTAGATAAAATTCAAGACACATAATTAAAAAGATCATATATATATATATATATATATATATATATATATATATATATATCCAAGCAACTCGAGATGACATGTATGTATTCAGCAGCTGGATGGAATAGAGAAGTCAATTCAGGATAGGAATACAAAATCCAATAAAGAGATAGAAGTACTGAAGAGAAACCAACTAAAATAGTGATGGAAATGAAGAAAACAATAATAGAGTCAAATGAAAAGTTCAGTGGAGGACAGATCAGAATACCAGGGCTGGAAGACAAAGGAGTTCAATCGACCATTCAGTCAATGATCCGTTTTAAAAACATATCAATAGGATATGTAAGGTCTTTTTTGGAGCACCATGGACAAAATTCATGAGTTATGAGTACAGAAGTGGTAGAATTCCATACAAAAGTAATAAGGATTTTTTTTTTTTACTTTATCTTCATTTATTTTATGCTGAATTTATTCCCATGCCATGAGTTTTTGTTTCTCCTGGGATATTGTTTTCTTCTGTGCAGCCTCCTCTTCTGACTTTGGAACAATCTGTTCCTTCTCAGCGAGGATCATCTCCGTGTGGCAGGGGGAGCTCACGCATGGTTAATCCGGCCATGAGCTCTGTAGGCTCTTCGGCGCATCTTAGGCGCACATATGCATCATGTGTTCGATGACTAGAGAATCTACGTCTATACCCTTAAGTTCAGCGTTACTCTGCATTTTTAAGCATGCGCAGCAAAAACTCAGCACTCTTTTTCTGGCCATCGTCCCTGTGTGGAACCCCACTGGTTGGCCTGGGGGCACCTACTGACTCCACCATTATACCACCGGAATGGCACACACTGCTTCTTTAAAGTGACACCCTTCAGATACTGGGTAACTTTGCAGATATGCATACCCTTGATGGCCCGGGCAGTGTTCTTAAAGTGAACACGAAGGTTTGAACCTCTTGATTTTCATGATTTTGTGGGGTTTGTACTCTCTCTGGGTCAAGAGAGTAGCAAACCATCTTCACAGGTCACCTGTGAACACACCAGCTAGTATCTAACACAATCAGTGGGAATTTATGAGTTATGAGTACAGAAGAGAGTGAATTGAATTCCTTACAAAATTAATAAGCAAATGTATTTTTTTTAAATCATAAAGGAAATTTCCTCAAATCTAGGGGGAAAGACATCCATCTTGAGAGAAGGGGCCTCACAGAACATCAAATGGCCAAGACTAGAAAACATACTCCCAATGGTGTATCAGAGTTAAAACTCTAAGTACACAGAACAAAGATGGCTTTTGAAAGCTGCATGGGAGAAGGGCCAAGTCACATATAAAGGCAAGCCACTGACTTGTCAAGGGAAAAAAACTTCGAGTACATTCTACAACCTCAATGCAACCCAAATGAAAAAAAAAAAAATCAACTCAATTCTCCAAAGAAATAGAAAGAAAACTTAAAATTCATATGTAATGAACCTTGGATACCCAAAGAAGAATATTCTGAACAATAAGCCCACTGTTGAAGGAATCGCCATGCCTGACTGTAAATTATACTGAAGAGTGATAGCACAAAACCAGATTGGTACCAGCACAAAAACAGACAAATAGATCGATGGGATAGAGCAAGGGATCTAGCTATAAGTCCATTTAACTATAGGCACCTGATTTTTTTCTTTTTAACAACAACAAAAAGCCAAATATACAAATTAGAGAAAAGTGGCTTGATAACTCGAGTTCATATTTGGGATCCTCATCGTGGATGGAAACAACTCAGCCCTGGTATTTGTGCTCTGACTTCCGCTTATGCATATCAGCTCTGCTTGATGTGCACACGTATGCATTCACACAGATAAATAACGAAATCTAAGAAAAACGTTAAAGGAAATGATCAAATCTGCAAGAAGAAAATGGATGGGCTGAAAAGGTATTGTATCAAATGGACTATAAGAAATAAGAATGTACCATGTTCTTGTGTCTATGTTGATCTTAGTTACTCTTTAAACACAACGTAAGTAGTATGCTGCCAGTGAGTGCTTGTAAATTCCAGGGAGCTAGAGGGACTCCTCAGAGGAGGAGTAGGGATACAAAAGTGGAAGAGAGAATACTGAGGGTGGAAACATCTAAGCTGGGAGAGGCATGGGAGAAAAAGAGTGTGAAGGGTGGTAACCAAAAAGAAGGAAGTGTAAAAAAGCCATGTATAATCCTTCTATTTCATAAGCTCTTAAGATTATATATAACAAAAACAAATAGTTTGTGTAGAGATGTTCTCCATGGATAGATAGTGCTCCATGTATGTGTGTATACATACATACATATATGTGTGTATGTGTTTGCATGTGTATAAATATACATGTATACACACATATGAGAGAGATGGAGAGAGATAGAGAGAGAGAGAGAGAGAGAGAGAGAGAGAGAGAAGAGAGAGAGAGAGAGAGATTTCTGTTTCTCTAGACAACCCTGACTAATATACCAGGTGTGGGATATCTCCTTACTACTTGTTGGCCTCAGAAGTCACAGAGGACCCTGACACAGTACAGGCTACAGTCATTGCAGTTTAGCTTATTTTCCTTTTCCTTTAAGTTTAATTCATTTTTATTTATTTTATTTATCCGTGTGTTTGCCTGCATGCATGTATACACACCATGCATGTGTAGTGCCCAAGGAAGCTAGAAGAGAGCATAGAAGCTTCTGGAACTAGAGTGATAAGGCAGTTTTGAACACCCACGTGGATCCTGGGCATCAAACCACAGTCCTCTAGAACAGCAGTAGGTGCTCCTAACTGCTGAGTCATCTTTCTAGCCTGGATTCGTTGCTCTTGGTTGCCCACCAACCCTTGAGTGTAAGGCTGGATTGCTGAGGACACAGTATGCTTTGGCCACAGGACCCAGAAAATCAAGCTACAGCTAAGCCGAAAGCTTCCTCCCTGCAGGCTAGCCTTCATAGTGCCAAAATGAGCTGCGCAGTCCTTTGAGGGGAAAAGCTCACCAACCGACTTATCCCGCTATGAATCCTGGGACCTACTCTAATGACCTGCAAGGCACGATGAGTCTGTTAGTGTAACAGGGGGAAAACCACTATGGGGGTAAACCCCTGCTCTCTGGTTGGATTTGAGAAACGTGCGACGAGTGGGAACTCATACCTGGCTCTGTAAACCTTGCCAGTAGCACGTTCCTGGGCCATCAACCCTACGAAGTGGTCAAGTTGTCATGATGTCTCTCCGCTCCCCACACCGAGTCTGAGGGAACAGTATGACGGCGGAGACAGGAAAAGGTGAGGGTCTGGGGATGGAGAAGAGTACTGTGAAATGCTGGACACGACATGGCTATCACATGCATGATGTCATAGCAGCCATGGTTACTTGTAAGCATAAGTCTTACCCAAGAGCCAGCTTGCCAGCATTTTAGCTAGATGGGATAGATAGGCCCCACCCCTTATTGAGGAGCTACAAGCAGCTGATAGTTGCTGGTGGAGGGAGAATGAGTCTTTTGGCAGGATATAGCCACTGGTAGGGTTTCTATGCTCCAGTGGATGTTTCTAGATCTAGTGTACAAATGGGCAGCAGTAATTGGGCTTAGTGGGAAGGCACATGTTGAGAGCATATAGGGGGAGTTAGAAGGGAAAACAGGCAGTAGCTATGGCCATGTATTGTTGTATTATACCTGTATGGAATTCTCAAGAATGACGACAACATTTAAAAGACAGGAAATATATTTGCAAGATGGTCTTCTCGGGGCCCTTATAGACAACAGTATCTCGAGAATGGCATCTCATCCCACGTAGAGCCAAGTCACATGATTCCAGTCAAATCAAGGGCAGGGCATGAATACAAAGAAGTGACCTCATTGGAGACCACCTTTGAAGTCCATTACTACCAGGAGGTGTAGTCTGGAATCAGCTTTCCTATTTCACAACAGGCTGTAGGTCCTGGAGAACAGGCTGTGCTGGAGGAGCAAGCACAGCCAGCCACAGAGCAGCCAGCCAGGCACAGTGCAGAGGACAGGGCCCTAGGAAAACAAAGACATTCCTCACTGAAGGTGGGAGATGCTGCTCAAACACAGATCAGATCACCTGTGACCATTTAACTCGCCATTGTTTCGACCAATTCCACCTCGCCAGGAAGCTAAATAATGGGCCGGGATGTTGCAAAGAGAAACCGTTAGATTCCAGCAGACAGCCGTTGATAACTGTGATTTGGTATCAGTTCATCAATCTTCGATGTACACTTTCCAAATTGTTCTTTCTATTCCC
>JADRCC010529034.1:0-12149 GCA_019843855.1 Hylomyscus alleni
TCCATACTCTTAGTAATGATCAGGATCCTGGGTTTCTTTACTGCATTTAAACAAATACAGCTTCAGAGTCTAAAACAGCCACCAAAACAGGAGACTTTCAGATGGGAAGACATCCTCCTCCTAGGGAGCAGAAATGCATGCTAGGACTGTGTCCTCCATTAACTCTTAGAGTAACCAGCTCCCTCACATTGGGTAACTTGAGTAGACAGGGAACAGAAGAACAAAAATTCTATGTCTGCTTATAATACCTCACAGTTTGAACACATGTTTGCATGGTGTGATATAGTCATCGCCATCAAATATGGAGCTCTAGAAGGACTTAGCCACACATCAATCACTTTCCTGATTTATGCCAACTCTGGGCATACACTCCTTAAACAACATTTGGTGTGATGCTGTCTCAGGGAGGAAGCATATTTAGATGTACAAAAGGGTATTCTGGAAATCACATTAATAGTAGATCCTTGGGTTTTCTTCTTTTACCTCAGTTCCAGTGGTTTTTGTTTTCTCTGTTCTAGGATATTGCCTTCTGATTTTGAGATTGTACCAAAAACGTCATATGATACTATGCTTTAGAGACCTTCAAGATCTTTATAGATTGTTAGAGAAACCAAGGCTGCTAATTTTTCTCTTACCTGAGCTGGCAAGATGGCTCAACAGGGAAGAGCACCAACTGCTCTTCCAAAGGACCTGAGTTCAACCACATGGTGACTCAAAACCACCCCTAATGTGATCTCAAGCTATAGTGTACTTATCTATAATAATAAATAAATCTTAAGAAAACAAATTATCTGAGTTTTAACTTAAAATGGATTCCAGTTCACACTCTTTTGATCCTGATGACCAAAATATTACCTGAAACTGAAGATTCAGAGAAATGCAGCAAAGTTGTGTCAGGAGAGGAGCAACCCTCCTGCTCATCTCTGCATCTTCCCTCCACTGACACTCTGATGTGGTTGAGAGTCCTTGCCCACAGCTTGCTGATGCCCCTTTAGGACTGAGGAACTTCAGTGAGGCAGTTCTTGTGTGTGATATGATGCAGCTGCCAACCAATGCAGAATAACTTTCTTCCTAAGGTGTTCTTCTATCAGTCTGTACTTGAGTGACCACTTTTCTACTATAGCCAATAAGAACTATGCTTCCCTGCATGAACTTCAGTCTAATCTCAAATTGATCACTGTGGGTGAATCCTCTCTAACAGCAGCATTAGAAGAATAAGATGCAAACAGGACAAAAATAACTCTGATGGGGATGATCTGATGACAATTAAATCAGCAAATCTAGTGGTGGAAGAAGACTTGCACATGATGAAGTGTGTCCACCCATTCTTCTCTCTGCCACCTGACAACTTACAGAAGTGTTTCATCTGGGCCCTAAGATGGTTCCTTTCTGTAAACTGTTATATGAGGCATTTGGTGACATTTCAAGGACCACGAAAAGCAGAAGGAAAGAGCCCTGGCTTTTTCACTTTTCACCTCTCTCCTGGTCAATTGTGTGTAGACAGCAGTAGAGCTTCCCTTAGCATGCAATTATCATCCTACAACAACATAGTTATAACTACACCACCACATCTCTTTCTCTTTCATTTTACAGTACCAATTACATATGCTGATTATTGAAGCCAAGGATTGCACAACTTGTTCCACTGCTTTGTTTTGTCATAGTTCCCATGCATTTCCTCTGTCCCTAGGACTCATGGTTATTGGAAATAACACTTCCTTTGGCATTCTTCAGTTACTCATATTCTAGCCATCAGTTTCTTCCAAGAGGCAACATACACACATGGTGGATCAGTTTTGGGAAAGAACAAACAATGCACCAGTTTACAGGTTTTTGCCCTGGGAAACACACTATGCATATTACCTTCCTCCTTAAAGGACTGACAGGAACAAATATGAATGATTTGAGTAAAGGAAGGAAATTGTTTAAGCCAGGCCCCCTTTCTGCTTCAAAGGGAAGCTTATGTCTCAGGCCTTCTCAGGAGGAAGGCCTAGACCATACACGTTGCATGTTGTAATAGCAACAGAGGGATGTAAACTCAGCATGACAGTACCTCTGAACATTCTTGGGATATATCCTTACCAAATTTTTTGCAGTTTTTGGTCTAGAGGTGGAGAGTAGACAAGGTAGACGACCCTTCCACAGATGGATTCTATACTCTGCTTCCTTGTTCTGGAATTGGGATTTGCCTTCAGGAGCTGAGTGAAAGATTCTGACCCAGGTGAGGCTTATAAAAACACTGAGCAGACCATGTGATTTCCAGTATGAATACTGGGAACAAGTCACACACCAGAGACTTTTCCAGATGCTCTGTAAGATATTTCTAGGCTTCTGCCTTGTTTCTACTCACAGATTGACCTCTCCCATTCCATTCAATTAGGTCAACCTATCTCCAAATAATTACTTTTTCCTTCTATAAGGACCAACTCCCATCAATAGGTAGGAACACTGGCAGTGTCAGTTAGGTGTGTGTGTGACTGTATAATTGAAGCATAAATGTATCATGTCTCACATATTGATCTCCCCATCCCATCCTAACTGGTACACCTCCATGTAAGTAATTTTTCTCTCCATTATGGGCCCCATTATAGCACCACTGAGCAGTGTCAGCTTGGGGTGTGTGTTTATATTACTGAAGCAGAAGCAGACCCAGCAGCCTGATAGGGGTCTGCATGGTGAAGGTAGTGACATTGTTGATACTGCCCCTTCCACAGCAGTGTGGCACTCAGTGTGGTTTTCTTCACAATGGCATTCAGGCTGACAGTTCCCCTGAATACTCTGCAGATGTCCTAAGTTCCAGCTCTCCCCCATCTGCACACTTTCATTACTAGTGGAAAGCCTGAACCTGTCTTAAGCTTAAAAGCCTATTCATAATAAAGACAAACTATGTTCATTCCTGTTTATGATTAAATGTCTGCTATTCAAAGTTTTATGTATGAGCCTGTAACCTTTACTACAAATGGTTTTGTACAGCTTGTCCCAGGAATGGTAATCATATCTGTGTGGAACCTTGAAGCCTGCTGGATACCCAAAGCCCCTATTCTTAGCACAAAAGAGATTTTCCTCAGAGTGACAGAGATTAGGGATTAGAGACAGAGTTAAGAGATAGAGAAATGTGGATAAGGAAGAGGGAACAAATGACAGGGGACAAAAGTGGCAAGGGAGAGGGGGAAGGGGTACTTGGGTTGGTTGACAAAGGACCACCTTTGGATAGAGAGGAAGCAGACATGGCCCATAGGAAACCAACAGTGTATAAAGACACAAGGGAAAACCCCATGTTAGGAAGAACAGTTTAATTTTAATTAGGCATGTTTATTAGGTGAATAAAATGAGGCTTTTGATTACTTGATTTTGATAGCTGGACCTTCCTTAGTTGCCTCAGGAGGAGCAAGTGGTCAAGTAAGTGAGTAGACATTTGGGGTTAGCTTTAGTTCTGTAGTCTAAAGGTTTTAATTAGACAGAGGGAATATGGGAGAAAGGCAAGGCCTGCCAGAGTCATGCTCAAGTGGGCTACATTCCCTTCATTGCCTTTGTTTTCAAAAAGATTTTATAAATATCATGCTATACTAACTTTGTTTTAATTGGTTCTGTGACCAACTATGGCAACCTTGCTATGGCTGCCTGTTGTGATTACTTTGTTTAGATCACTTGTTGTGTTCTTCTCCTGTAACTCCACCCATTTCTCTCATTTTGTGATCCCTACATCTGAACTCTATAAATACTTTATCTTCCTCATATCCAATGCTGATCTCTTTAATCCTGCAGTGGGAAGCAGCTCTTGTATACAAATCAAAAAGTTTGCTTTTATTAATTGCTTGCTTTAATTAATTTTGGCATGATGATTTGGGTCAGTGGTCTTTAACACCTCTGAATAGAAATGCCTTTTTGTTTTATTTCATCTATGTGAAGTAGTTTGTTGGCACACCTCCCTTGTGAAATGCTGAGTTCAGCATGAGTACATACCCTTCTATCCCACTTCATAAAATCTGTTAACCCTTATCCATGTAGAGTGTAAATTCTCAGAGTCATTTATTTATTTATTTTGGTATACTTATTTTTTATGCTTAGTTAATTTTTACTGTATATTTTATTTATTTACATTTCAAATGTTGTCCTCTTTCCTGATTTCCACCCCCCAGAAACTCTCTATCCTATGCCCCTTCTTCCTCCTTCTATGAAGGTGTTCCCCCCCACCCAGTCCTAACTCTCTGTCCTTGCACTCCCCTAAACCGGGGCACCTAGCCTTCATTTAACCAATGTCCTCTTTTCCCATTGATGCCAGACAAGTCCATCCTCTGCTACATATACAACTGGATCCATGGGCCTATCCATGTGTACTCCTTGGTTGGTACTTTAGACCTGAGAGCTCTGGTTGGTTGATGTTGTTCTTCCTGTGGGGTTGCATACACCTTCATCTCCTTCTCTAACTTCTCCATTGAAGGAGTGATCAATTTAATGGTTGACTGTGAGCATCCACCTCTGTATATGTCAGGTTCTGGTAGAGCCTCTCAGGAGAGAGCTATATCAGGCTCCTGTCAGAACGTCTTGGCATCCACAATAGTGTCTGTGTTTGGTGACTGTGTATGTGATTGATCCCCAGGTGGGGCAGTCCCTGGATGACCTTTCCTTCAGTATCTGCTCCACACTTTGTCTCAGTATTTGCTCCTGTGAATATTTTGTTGCCCCTTCTAAGAAGCACCGAAACACCCACCCATTTTCCTTCTTCTTGAGCTTCATGTGGTCTGTAAATTGTACCTTGGGCATTCCAAACTTTTAGGCTAATATCCATTTATCAGTGAGTGTATACCATGTGTGTTCTTTTGTGACTGGGTTACCTCACTCAGGATGATATTTTCTAGTTCTATCCATTTGCCTAAGAATTTCATGGAGTTATTGTTTTTAATAGCTGAATAGTACTCCATTGTGTAAATGTACCACAATTTCTGTATCCATTCCTTTGTTGAAGGATATCTGGGTTCTTTCCAGCTTCTGGCTTCTTTAAATAAGGCTGCTATGAACATAGTGGAGAATGTGTCCTTCTTATATGTTAGTACATCTTTTGGGTATATGCCCAGGAGTGGTACAGCGGGGTTCTCAGGCAATATTATGTGCGATTTTCTGAGGCACTGTCCTACTGATTTCCAAACTGTAATCCCCCCAACAAAGGAAGAGTGTTCCTCATTCTCCACCTCCTCACCAGGATCTGCTGTCACCTGAGTTTTTGATCTTAGCCATTCTGACTGGCACAAGGTGTAATCTCAGGGTTGTTTTGATTTGTACCCCTGATAACTAAGAATGTTGGACATATCTTTAGGTGCTTCTCAACCATTCGAGTTTCCTCAGTTTAGAATTCTTTGTTTAGCTCTATACCCCATTTTTAATTCTCTGCAGTCTAATTTCTTGATTTTTTAAAATATATTGGATATTAGTCCTCTATCGGGTGTAGGATTGATAAAGATCTTTTTCCAATCTGTTGGTTGCCTTTTTGTCATATTGAGAGTGTCCTTTTCCTTACAGAAGCTTTGCAATTTTCTGAGGACCGTTTGTCAATTCTTGATCTTAGAGCATAAGCCATTGATGCTCTGTTAAGGAACTTTCCCCCTGTTCCCATGTGTTCAAGGCTCTTCCCCACTTTCTCTTCTATTAGTTTCAGTGTATCTGGTTTATGTGGAGTTCCTTGATCCTCTTGGACTTCAGGTTTGTATAATGAGATAAAAATGGATTGATTTGTATTCTTCTTCATACTCACTACCAGTTGAACTAGCATCATTTCTTGAAAATGCTGCCTTTTCTCCACTGGATGGCTTTAGCTCCTTTGTCAAAGATCAAGTGACCACAGGTGTGTGGGTTCATTTCTGGGTCTTCTGTTCCAATCCTTTTATCTACATACCTGTCTCTTTACCAATACCATACAGTTTTTATCATTGTTGCTCTGTAGTACAGCTTAAGGTCAGGAATGGTGATTCTCCCAAAAGTTCTTTTATTGTTGAGAATAGAGTTTGCTATGCTGTCTTTTTTTCCAAGACAGGGTTTCTCTGTATAGCCCTGGATGTCCTGGAAGTCACTCTGTAGACCAGCCTGGCCCCGAACTAAGAAATCTTTGTGGTTGCCTTTTTGTCATATTGAGAGTGTCCTTTTCCTTACAGAAGCTTTGCAATTTTCTGAGGACCATTTGTCAATCTTGATCTTAGAGCCTCTGCCTCCCTAGTGCTGGGATTAAAGGAGTGCACCACCACTGCCCTGCAAAATGTGTATCCCAAGCTGGCCTCTAACTCTAGAACCTCTTTCCTCTACCTCCTTCAGCAAATACTACTAGCCTGTGCCACCAGTACCAGCTGTTTTGTTGTTGTTGTTGTTATTCCAAATGAATTTAAGAATTGATCTTCTGCCGGGTGGTGGTGGCCCATGCCTTTAATCCCAGCACTTGGGAGGCAGAGGCAGGCGCATCTCTGAGTTCGAGGCCAGCCTGGTCTACAGAGTGATGTCCAGGAAAGCTGGGGCTATACAGAGAAACCCTGTCTCAAAAAAAAAAAAAGAAAAGAAAAAAGAATTGCTCTTCCTAACTCTGTGAAGAGTTGAGTTGAAATTTTGATGGGAATTGCATTGAATCTGTATATTGCTTTCAGCAAGATGGTCATGGAAATGTCTGTCTTTGTCACAAAGGTCTGTTTCCTGTACTCAGAAAAATGCTGGGTCCTGTTTATGTATCCAGTTCATTAGTCTATGTCTTTTTATTGGGAATTGAGTCCATTGATGTTAAGGGATATTAAGGAAAAGTGATCATTGCTTCCTGTTATTTTTGTTATTAGAGGTGAATTATGTTTTTGTGGCTATATTCTTTTGAGTTTGTTGGAAAAAGATTACTTTCTTGCCTTTTCAATGATATAGTTTCCCTCCTTATGTTCGAGTTTTCAATCTGTTATCCTTGCTAGGGCTGGATTTGTGGAAAGATTTTGTGTAAATTTGTTTTGTCATGGAATATCTTGTTTCCACATCTATGTTAGTTGATATTTTTGCTGAGTATAGTAGCCTGAGCTGGCATTAGTTTTCTCTTTCTGTATGACATCTGTCTAAGATCTTCTAGCTTTTAGGGTCTCTTGTTACAAATCTGATGTAATTCTGATCAGCCTGCCTTAATATGTTACTTGATCTTTTCCCCTTACTTCTTTTAATACTCTTTCTTTGTTTTGTGCATTTGGTGTCTTGATTATTATATGATTGGGAAATTTCTTTTCTGGTCTAGCCTATCTGGAGTTTGATTGAGTTATTGTATGTTCATGGGCATCTCTTTCTTTAGGTTAGGGAAGTTTTCTTCTATAATTTTGTTGAAGTTATTTATTGACCCTTTAAGTTGGGAGTCTTTGCTCTTTTCTCTACCTACTATGCTTAAGTTTGGTCCTGGATTTCCTGGATGTTTTGGGTTAGGATTTTTTTGTATTTTGCATTTTCTTTGACTGTTGTGTCAATATTTTCTATGGTGTTTTCTGCACTCTTCTGTCTCTTGTATTCTGTCAGTGATGCTTGCATCTATGACTCTTGATCTCTTACCTATGTTTTCTATCTCCAGAGTTATCTCCCTTTATGATTTCTTTATTGTTACTTCTTCCATTTTTAGATTCTGTATGGTTTTGTTCATTTCCTTCACCTGTTTGGGTTTTCCTGTAATTATTTAAAGGTTTTTTTGTGTTTCTTCTTTAAGAACTTCTACTTGTTTACCTGAGTTCTCTTAGATTTCTTTAAGTGAGATATTTATGTCCTACTTAAAGTCATCTATCATCATCATGAGAAAAGAATTTTAATTCTGAATCTTGCTTTTCCAGTGTGATGGGTATCCAGGACTTGTTATGGGTTGAGAACCAGGTTCTGATTTTGCCATGTAAACTTGGTTTCTGTTGCTTATGTTCTTGTGCTTGCCTCTCACCATCTGGTTATCTCTAATGTTACCTGCACTCACTGTCTCTTAGTTTAATCTTTCCCTCCTGTTATATTAGTTGTGTCAGAATTCCTCAAAGTACAGCTGTCTCTGTGATATTGTGATACTGAGATCCTGTGTGTGTAAGAGCTCCTGAGAGTCAATCTTCCACTGTGATGCTAAAATCTTGGTGTGACCAAGCTCCTGAGAGCCTGTTATTCTATGATCCTGGGAGTGTTAAAGCACCTGGGGGTCCAGCTTCCTCTGGGTGTTGTGGGATTAGACTCAGAGCTAGTGCCTAAAGTCTGTTCAAGGCACTGGCTCAGACCAGAAGGAACCTGTTCCACTGATCAGGCAGGGGTGGAGTGCAGTTCCTGTGTCCCTAGATCCCCAGGGATCCTAGTAACTCTTGGTGTTGGGGTGTATGTTGTGACCTCCTCACTTATGACCTGAGAGTGTTAGAGCACCTGGGAGTTTTGCTTCCTCTGGGTGTTTTGGGACTTGGTGCAGAGTGCCCAAGGTCTGCTTAGGGTACAGACTCAGACAGGTAGTACTTCTCAGATTTCATGTCTATTCTTCTGTGGTTTACACTTATAGTCTTCAAATCATAGGCACCTTAGATTCTTTTTTCTTTTTCCAAATGTGATTTTATTTAGAATACATGAGGGACAAGCTTTTCAGAGGTTGTGGGAAGAGTGATGTGCTTTGGATGTGGTCTAACTCTGTCTTGTCAGTAAGTAGTGGCCATTTGTTCACACAAGATGACAGTTGTGAGAGCTTCTTTGGGAATTTTAAGAGGAGAAGGATAATGACAGGTCATTAGGGAACTGTGGGTAAGCTTTGAGGTAGTTGGTTCTCATATGATCTCTAAGGGTTTGTGAACATTGTTGTAAAAGGAAAAAATTTGGTTGTTTTCTGTATGGAGCCAGGATCCTCTCTGCACATATTTCAATATCTAGCCTTGGTCCTAACCAGAACCCTGCCACATATGGGATGGTCAAATTGATACATTGTCACTGGGCTCTGAAGTATAGGTAATTTTGTTTCACCAACATAAAGTACCTTTTCTTTTAATATACTACAACATCACTACAGGATTAGAAGTTGTATAAAACCACTGAAAAGTCAGTGTGTGTGATTTAATTACTACATTGATGTTACCATCACTATGAATAAGTCATTTGAGTGGAAGAGGTAGTGGTCTACTAGGCCATCACCAAAAAGTGAAAATATAATAATTTATTTACTCTACTACAATTAGATAAAAGTGTAAAACTTGTATTTTCTTCTAACAGTCCTTAGAAAAAGATAACCAAAATTTATAAATAGTTATAGTCTCAAACCTGCATTTCTTTTTTACATTGCATACTCCAGAATTTTAAAAAACTTGATAGGATTAATTCTCTTCCACATGCAACAGAATGCTAAAAAACACTCCTTATGAACATTGAGGTAATGTACAGCTAAATTCTTTCACTGGTATGAAACTTGGCTAGAGTTTAAAAGACATGTACCCTAAACTCATACAGATTTATAAGTTCTAAATAGTAGCCAGATACAAGTGACACACAGAATTAAATTTGAGATATCTCATAGCCTGCTACCTGTATCCTCTATATTACATAAATAAAAAGTTTGTAGTTAATTTTATGTGAATAATAAATCTTTTAACTTCTTTGAAGATAGAAACAAGTTCGTGTTTCAGATTTTGCCAACATGAACACAGTAATATAGACAATCAGTCCTAGGCATATTCCAAGATGTTGTCTCCTACTATAGAGATAATTGTTCACTGATGTCCACTGTTGGTCCCTTCACAACATCTGGGAAATACAAACAAGTTAGATCACCATTTGACTGATAAATGAAAGATGAAAATGTTGATGTACATATAGGATATTTATGACATTTTGAAGTAAATGGGTGGATTTGGAAATGATCCTTCTGATGGAGAAAACCAAACACTAAATATTAAATATAAAATTTTATGTAATATATGTAGATAACACATTTGAAATTTTGACCATGTATGTTTAAATTGAGCATCCATAGAAGTCAGAGTCAGGAAACTGGTTCATGGCAGTTAGGGGCATGTGCAAGAGAATTAAAAATCAGGTGTTATGAAGGGGAAAGGAGAATAATGAAACAGCAGAATTGAATGGGATAGAGGATGGATGAGCAGTATAGAGATGTGGGAACAGGGAAGCTACCCATAACACCACTTTAGAAAAAGCCATGTGGAAGCCCATTACTGTAATCACTTTCTAAATTACATACATACACATTTGTGAATAGAGTAACTCTACAATGGAGGAGACAGTATCTCCTTCAGCCAACATAGGCTATCAAATTACATGCTCAGTGTCTTTTGAAGATGTTGGCCATTGTGGTTCTATAGGCTCTCAACCCCCAAATATCACAGGCCAATGCTCTTGATCACTATCTAGAACTTGATGCTAAGACCCTACGGATGAAGATAACACATATTTGAGACATAGAGCATGGAGAAATCAAGTTGTTTTTTTTTTCTGACTTAGAGTTTGGAAGAATCTCTTTCACTATAATGGGGAAGGTATGGCAGCATGAGTGATAGGCTGGCTGGTTATATTACACTTTGGTCACATATGCAGGTTGGAAGCATAGAATAAACAAGAAGAAAGGAACCTCTAGCACTGACCCACTTCTGCCAGCAAAGCTCTACCTCCTGAAAGTGCTACAATCTTCCATTTTGACATTCCTGATGGCAGACAAGTGTTCAAATGCAGGACCCTACATGAGACACTTCACATTGAAACTGCCATACTTCATCACAATAGTTTGATGGCTGAATGTCTCCCAGGAAAGGTTCCCATGGTGCCCCATTCTGGAAGAAGGAAGCATAGTCAACAGCAGTCCTCTTCCTAGCTTCAGTTCCCCACATCCCAGGAAGTTAAATGACCAAATTTATAGTTTGTAGTAAATTTCTAGCAACCTCATTCTTCCTTTGGTTTGTTGCCCTAGATGACTCTATAAGGAAATAGATAACCAGAGAGGGAGAATTGGTACAAAGGCAATGAAAGGTTTAGGAAAGTTAAAGTGTGAAAATCCTGGGGCAATAACCTTGCAGAGACTTGTCAGCATGTGAGGGATATCATGGGAGCCCCCACTCACCTAGAGCAGAAGGGAGAAGGAAGGAGAATGGTTGTGGGAGGAAGTGACCTGGGGTGGAACATAGTGAGCTATAAAGTGAATAAGTAAAATTAAAATAAACAAGAATATACTGTGGCTAGAGATTATTGTTCCCATTTCTCTCAGGATCCCAGGTCTACTGTTCCCTGCATTATCCTCTGCACCCTCATCTGAAATATGGTTGTAACTAGGCAAGGGACCCACAGTCATATTAGAGAGAAGTCTCTATTGGGGAATTACCTTGATTAGATAGATCTTTTGAGGACTTTATTATTTATTTATTAGTATTTAATATAGAAGGGTCCTCACCACTGCAAGGGACACATTCCCCGGAAAGGATGTCCTGAACTATATAAGAAATACAACTGGCAATCAGTGAGCCTGCCCCAGAAGTCCAGTGTGTTCTCTGCTTCATATTCTTTCTTTATTTGTGATTAAAAGGAGATTAGTACTTCTACTGAAGTCCCAAATATTTCTCTATCACACTGGGATGGTAGAATGAAGCTTAGCTTGTTGGGGAATGGTTGGGCCATACTTAATAGAGGTTCATCAACATTGAATGAAACATTGTATGCTCACTGTAGCAACCAGAAAGTCCACAATTTGAGGTTGTAAAATTCTTTAGGGTCAGTGTTTAGAAGCTGTGGTATAGTATGTGGAATAATGCTATATCTTAATCTGAGAGCCAAACTTGATAATGTGCAATAATCTCTCATATGATACTAAATTTGAAGGTGTAACTGCTGCAAGATTAAGAGATCATGAATAGAAGCTGAGTTTTGTTCTTTTTGCTAGAGTCAGAGTCGCTATGGAGGGGCCATTTGTAAAGGCACAAGCCCAGTTGCAATGAAGGTCCCAGGATATTAGAGATACTAGGACAACAGCATATCTGCAAAAACAGTTCCTTGGAGCCACTATGATCCCAAGAGACAAGCTGTTTGGGATGTAGATGGCATAGATGGACAAATGGGATTCCCTAACTCCTTTGAAATTAGATGACTGCACAATTGGGCATTGAGTTACAGAATTTGGGTCAGTAATGATAGATTATGAATTTCTTTTTTGGGAT
>JADRCC010529090.1:0-11445 GCA_019843855.1 Hylomyscus alleni
ATGAGCCAATAAATTCTTCCTCTTTTAAGTTGCTTCTGTCAGATATTTTGTCCTAGCTACAAGAAGAGTAGCTAATATACACTTTTTTGAATTATCAGTGGTTTCTAAGAATTATAGCATACATCCTTATTTCTTCTCTACAGCAAACATATTATTTCACAGAATACCAGAAATATATAAGTATACAGGACATCTTTATGCTACGGCTGCTGGATAGTCCCAGTTGGTACAGTTTCTGAGACTGTACCAAGCACACTCCTGTACAGCTTTCATTTAAAGGCAGAGACACCACAGCGAGACTGAATGAGGATCTTCCTTAAGAGCATACCAGGCCTTCCTCCAGTATCCCTGGATTGTGTACAGGATCTTAGTTTCGAGCCCTCTAAAGAGGCCCTCACACTTACACAATTACCTTTCTAATGCTCTAGCCTGAATTCCCAGCCAGCACAATTTCCTTTTTAGCTACCACAACTTCTTCGAGTATTTCTTGTTCTGCTGGCAACAAACAAGCTGAAGTCCCTTCTGTCTGGGAAGGTCTCTTTTGCCTCCATTCTTGAAAACTGTCTTCACTGGATACAGACCAGGTGACAGTCTCTTTCATATGAAACATCATTTGATTTTTTCTGAACTCTGTTGACTCTGATGAAATGCCAATGGTCATCATTTCTATAAGTGAGATGTGCTGTGTATATAAATGCTTAATAGATTGGTTTACACATGCATATACACACATACCAGTAAACATAAATACACACGTGCAGTTACACACACACTCAGTATCTCGATAATTTATATTGATTACATGTAAAATGACATTTGAATATACTGTATTAAACAAAATATTAAGTTACTTGCTTTAGACACATGGACTACATGCGTAGTTCATACATATGACAGTGACATGTGACTCTTATGAAAACCTTTTTCACAAAACTCTGCCTCAATACACAACTGCACAATACATTTCAGTCCTCAGATCCTGTAAATTATGAAACCAGATCCTTATGGATAAAAATTTATTTTTAATTTATCTTTATTTTTTTGCTTGTATATGCTATATGCATATGCATGTATTTCTACTTGTGCACGTGTGTGGAGGCCAGAGACAGGTGGTGAGTGTCTTGCCCTATTGCTCTCTATCTTATTGAGATAGAACCTCTTACTGAACCTGGAACTCACTGACTTGGCAAGGTCAGCTGACAAAGGGTCCTCGTGTCTCTGCCTCCCAGCACCCTAAGTGTCCAGTGTTTATGAGGATGCTGAAGATCTGAGCTCAGGCCCTCATGCCTATGTGGCAAGCACTTCACTCACTGAGCCATCTCCAGACTCTGCAGATGAGTATTTAGACAGCTGTCCTCTTTTTGTTGTCACAAACACTACATGATGATTATTCTCCTAGCAATCTCCGGGTAGGGGCACATGTGTAGTTATAAGACAGACCAGTGGTTCTCAACCTGTGGGATGTGACCACTTTGGGAATCACATATGAGATACCTGCATATCAGGTATTTACATTACACTTCATAACAGCAGCAACATTACAGTTATGAAGCAGAATGAAGTAATTCTATGGCTGGCGGTCAGCACAACATGAGGGACTGCACCAAAGGGTCACAGCATTAGGGAGGCTGAGAACCACGTGAGATAGACTGAACTGCTGGGTCAAGGCTGCCACACACTTTTGATTAGAAGATGCAGCAACCTGCCCGTTCCCAGGATGGCAGTCTTACCTCTTACCTCACACACTCTTCATATGATGTGCTATCAGTATCTCCCTCCCTCTTGTAACCCCATGAGGTTACTTCTCTGTGCTGTGATAAGACACCATGACCAAGGCAACTTCTAGAAGAAAGAGTTTATTTGTGGCTTATAGTTCAGAAGGAAATAGCTACATTACAATTACAAACCCTTCCATAACTTCCCTTGCCTAAAACAAAGACTGTCTGTCCACGTTGGGATGAGAAAGCTCAGGTAAAGTATCACAACTTTGGACAAAGGGTAGCCCAGGCCAGGACTGGGACTGTTGGGCACTGTATTCTGCTGGTGTTTGTCACTACTGTAGCTCTGACCTTATAGGAGAAACAGGCTAAGCTCTGACAGAGTTAAAAGGATTAACAGTGTTAGAGTGAGAGGCCAAACTTACTCCATCTTGGGACCAGCCTCCATCTTAAAAAAAAAAAACTACAGCAGAACTCAAGCTGCACCCACATACCAGGAAGGACATAAAGGCTTGTCCTTGGCTAGTTACTCCCTAGCTACTCCCTAGCAACAGTTAATCAAAGATCAAACTGATTGTTTCAGATGTTCTTTCAGACCGTTCATGATGGTATACAGTCTTGCTTCAGAGTACCCACCTGTTGGCTTACAATAGACATTCTGTTATATACTTGCCAGGATAAACTCTCCCTCACTTACTTCTATTTCTATATAAAACCTTATCCTGAGGGAGCCCAAGACCAAGCTTCTTTTTTTGTTTGTTTGTTTGTTTTTTTGTTTTTTTTCTGAGACAGGGTTTTTTCTCTGTGTAGCCCTGGCTGTCCTGGAACTCACTCTGTAGACCAGGCTGGCCTCAAACTCTGAACTCAGAAATCCACCTGCTTCTGTCTCCCAAGTGCTGGGATTAAAGGCATGTGCCACCACTGACCAGTCCACGCTTGTAATAAAGAGACCTTAATGCTATTACATCGGAAATTGCTCCTTGTGGTCTTTTGGGGTCCACAAACTATTCCAGGCACAAGAGACCACTGAGGATGAACCATCCTGCTTGGCTGGCTTTAGGCCCCACCTCCCATTTCTCTGGTGACACTACAAAGGTAAACATCAGTTCTGCCTCTCCTCAGGATTTAACTACCCAATGAAAAAGGGGGAAATACTCTGGCTTTACTAAGACTCATTAATAGAGTTCCTTCTCCTGGTGAAGAGAATACACGCTCTACCTCTAGCCCTGGACTTGACAAGTCTAAACTAACCTGAACTTTACAAACTACTGTGTCCTTCCTTCCTTTAAAAGTTAATCTAGGAGCTGGGGAGATGCTTCAGTGGTAAAGTGCACTGGCTGCTCTTTCACAGGATCCAATTCCCAGCACCTAAACGGTCTCACAACCATCTATAACTCTAGTTCCAGGGGAATAAGACAAACTTTTCTGGCCTCCATGGACAACTGGCACACATGGTGCACAGACAAACATGCAGGCAAAACATCCATACACATAAAATAAAAATAATAATTTTTCAAAAACATTAAAGATGTAATTAAGCTGGGCCTATGAATCACCTGGCCAGTTTGCCTCTATCCACCTTCTCACCCCCCAAATCTGGTTCACTTGAAGACATGCTAAAGGCAGGGAGGACTAACTACCCCTTAATGAAATAATACACTCGGCCTTCCCAGAAGCCTTTGGACAGTGCCTTGTAGGTTTCCTCCTGTTCCACCTTCGAGCTTGCCCAATTTTCAGAGTTATTCCATAAACTGTAACTTTTCTTTGTATTTTCTTTTTTCTTTTTGGCCAAAATCCTAAATATGCTTTCCTTGGCACTTCCTTGGCATTTCTCACCCATTCTCTGAAGCTACCTCCCCTACCACACAACTGTTTGTTGTAGAGAGAATATCTTACATCTCTATAGATGTAGTACCTGTCAATAATAAATCTGATGGCCTAGGGCTTAGGCAGGAAATAGCAAGTGTGACATCCGGGAGGAGAGAGAACTCTGGGATAGTGTCAGGCAAGAGATCCACTTGGGAAGATGTGAGGAGACAGACACATGGTACCTGAGCACAGGTAACCAGCCAGGTGGCAGAAAGTAGGCTAAAGTAATTGGGTTATTTTAGTTATGATCTAGTCAGGGCAGAGCCTAGCTATATGGCCAAGGTATTTATAAATATATTTTGAGTCTCAGTCTTATTTCTGAGAGCATGGGGCTGGGAGGGAGAACCAGACCTAACATCTACAGTTTGCCTATCATGCAGCTTGCTGACCTCCACTGCTGAACCTGCCTTTCTTGGGCCCTATCTCCCTCCTCCTGGTATCTGCCAAGACTTACCGCCTGCCTGCCCTGTTATTTTTCTCAAACTCTAATAGCATTTTCTTTAAGCTTCCTTCTGAGTACATTTCTAGATTCTTTTACTAATGAAATTAAGAACCCAAAATAAATGATCAAATTTCCCTGGCAACTGAAGGCCACAGAAGATATTTTAAATTACGTCTTATTACGTGTATGGATATGGTACCTGTTGATAATAAATCTAATGGCCTCTGGCTTAGGCAGAAATTAGGAAGTGGGACAGAGGGAGAAGAGAGAATTCTGGGATTGAGCCAGAGGAGAGATCCAATGGTAGGGAGATCCTCATACCTCTCTCTTTGACTAACAAAATCACGTAGACACTCAATCTGAAGGATTCCCCATTTAAAAAAGAAAGCAGCTGGGAGGTTTTATGAGATGGTGGTTATAGGCTATCATCTGCTCTGGCCCTGGCAGGATCCTTTGATAAGTGTGCGGAGGGAGGCTTTTGTATCTTTTCCTTGCAGGTCAGCTTCAAACTGGAGTGTGCATACCCTTGCTGAATGCTAATTTTGTAAGGGAGAAAAGTGATAGGGGCAAAAAATAGAAACACATGCACATCTGAGTCAGAAAGCAATTTACGCAAAGACAAGCTTCACTTACAGTCCCTCTGGCAGCCAGCAAATCCACAGCCATTTCCCTTCTTAGTTTTCCTGCCAAAGGAGAGCCGAGTGCTGACCAAGTACGCCTGGAAAGGAAAAAAAGGTGCAGTAAGGAATTCTGGTACAAAGGAGAGCTTGGAGCCAGGAAGGTAAAGCCACCCACGACGGGGGTCTGGAGAGGTGGCTGCGTGATTAAAAGCTCTTCCCTTGTTTGCAGAGAAATTTGATTATCATCACCCATGTAGTGCTATCCACAGCTAAGTGTAACTCCAGGGAATCCAACATCCTCTCTGGCCTCTTTAGGTACTGTGTGCTCATGGGCACAGACACATACAGACACAAACATACACACATAAAAATAAATTAAGTTTTAAAACCCACCCAGAGTGGTACCAAATAAGAACACTGTCCCAGCCAACCTATCAAAACTATATCCCTCTGTATATTAATCACACTTCTACTTTCTTACACTGATCCCTCCACACCCACCTACAAGCCTGTGAGCGCCTTGTACAAAAATCGTGGCAAAGTCAAAAGGTTGGATATGACTGATTTAAAGTACAAAGGATAATATGTCCAAGCTCTCTGCAAATGCGTGTCTGTCTACCTCAAGAACTTGAGTGCTGGCTGTTTGAGAATTCTTGGAACCAGTCCTCTGTGCGGCAGAGGTGGGGCTGTGCTGTCGACGTGGCTGAGGTGGACAGTCAAGGAGTTAACAGCCTGCCCAAAGTGACAAGATACAGCAAGCAGCGCAGATGGGAAGGAAATTCTGCTTCCAGGCCAAGGCTCCGATCAAGACTCAATGAATGCTCGGGCCACACTGTTTCTTCATCTGCACCATAGGCACAATGACGGGCCAAGGGGCCTGTGTAACTTGGTATTAGATGTGCTAATTCATTAAGTTAGACTAGACTGCTAGGTATCGGCTATGGATTTTAAGATCTGCATCGCTAAGATGCTAGAGAAGATGCACAAGGCTCCGGCTCCGCAGTTTGGGCCCAGCCACGCTTTGTGGCGGCCGAGCCTGCAGGAGGGTCCCGGAGCCAGAGGCCGCAGAGCAGTGGCCAGGCCGCGCCGGGCCCGCCGGGAAGCCCACCGCCCGCTACGCCCCGCCCGCCCCCTGCACCCCACTCACAGACGCCGGCGCTCGCGCCCGCCGCTCTCAGCACGAGCAGTCTCGAGGAAGTAGGCCCCCGACGCGCTCTCCTGGTACAGTCAGGATCACCTCGGCCAGGAGCCCCCCAAAACGCCACGAGCAACCCCGCCACCGCGAGAAGCCCCAGAGAACTACTACTCCCGGCATGCCTCAGGTCCTTTCTGACTACACCTCCCAGAAGGCACCGGGGTCAGGCGAGTTCTGAAAGGTGAGTCTGGTGGTGGTGCACAGCAAACCCAGCAAACCCAGCTAACCCAGCTAACCTACCCTGGCTCTCTCATATCAGTCCTCAGATTTGTTTGCTAGGAGGGTGAAGTGATGTGACAGGACAAAACCGGAATTTAGGGTTTAGGAGCGAGGTACCCATAGGTACCAGGCCAGCTTGACTGACTACTATTGCAGGACAGCCAGGACTATAGAGAGAAACTAAAACCAAAAAAGCAAAACAAAACAATACTCTAGAACTCTAGCCCACATCACTAACCATGGTAATTTATTTTATGGTGTACAATATACAGAAAAGTATGTGACATGGGCCTTGATGTACAGCTCAGGATAGCTTCAGAAAGCAGGAGGATTAAAAAATAAAAGTAATTGATTGAATGCCTTTTGATTTTTTTTTTTAAAATCCAGCTAGCTGCTGAATGCTAAGATCAATTGCCATTTGGTTGGGACAGTAATGGACCTTCAGAGATCCTGCCTATCCTAACCTCTAGAGGTTTTTTTGTTGTTGTTTTGTTGTTTAAAAGAAATACATAACCTCAACTGTATCAATTATTTTTCTGATCTGGGAAATCAGCCTGAAGTACTACAAAAACTCAGCAGTGAAAGTGTTTAAATAGCCCCTCATGGTTAAACTGAGGCTCTCTCAGAAGCCATAGTCTGTTGAGTGAAAGATCCCAGTTTCAGGTATGTGTTGCCTCTCTCAGTATCACTGGCCATAGAGGCCCCTATAACCTCATAGCCTACAAAAGCAATTGTTCCTGTTTTTGTTGTTTTTGTTTCCAGAACTAAATGAAAGTCCCTGTTGCTGGAGACATCATATACTTTAGTTGCAGGACATGTAGCATGTAGAAATCAGGCTTGGCCTGAGCTGGAAGATACCTTCATGCTAGCTCATTGTCTAAGTGCTCGAAAGCGTTGTGCAGGCTCCTGGAGCAGAGCCGATACCAATATTCTTGTTCCGCTAGGCTTTTCTATTTTCACTTAAAGCCTGCTCCACAGAAGAAAACTTATATTTTCCAGGGCAAAACCTGTGGCTGGGGAGATCCTAGTCACCAAGGGGAGAAATTACTGCTATTATTTTGTTTAATAGGTACTACATACCTTCAAAATACTTGTGATTATGGGAATAGACTACCACGGTTAATAACACTGGTTGTGGGAGAACACTTTTTTTAAGTGTGTGCATGCTCATATGAGTTTAGATGCCCATGAAAGCCAAAGCCTTAGAATCCCTGGAGCTAAAGTTACAGGAAGTTAGGAATCACCCAACATGGGTGTTGGGAATTGAACCAGGGTCTTTTGCAAGAGTAGTACTAAAATCTGACTTTTGGCTACCTTATGAGTTCTTTTCTTCTCCCACCTTCTCTACCTTATCTCTTCCAAAGCCCCAACACTAAGTAGGAGAGGAAAGGCTAATGGAGAGAGACAGGGGTCGATGTCATTAAACTGCTTCCTGCTGATCAGAGGCTTGCAGTTCCTTGGGGCAATTTTGATCTTCATAGTCAGGATACCTCCAACCAGAAACCAGCAACAACAAACACCAGGAGAGGCATGAGCTGCCACACCCCTCTCAGGGCCTCTTCAGAGCCCCCCAAAGTCCAACCATCATATACTTACAGAAACTTTCTGCAGCTGGCAAAATCATGCGCCCTGCCAGAGCATGAGGCAAATCATAGTCTGCTGCTGAGGACAATCTAAAGCAGCCCCATATCCCATGCCTGGGATTAAAACAAACAAACAAAAAAAAACCATATTCCCAAAACATTTCTATGTTTTAAAAGAAGCTAAAATTCTCACTACATAGTAAACTGTTTTAACCATGGGATTGCAATTTCTCCTGACCTGGAAGAAACCCCTCCCCAGTGGGAGGTAGTTGTTGCGGGTCAGTTTGTCACAGTACTAAGAATACTGACTGTTGCTGTGGCATACTGACCCTCTGCCATAAATGGAGGAAAACAATCAGACATCTATATTACTCTAAAGCACAGGGAATGTTGAAGAAGAAGAATAGAAAGGGTGGTGTTATATGCTTTGAGCTTACCTTGAATGGAAACAGGAAGGAGGAGGCTCACAAGACTCAGGAAGCTCTAGAAATTCCATAGGTTTATGAAGCGGACTCTAGAACTTTATATACAGTGCACAACTGCTGCAGGGAACAGTGCTACACTGTGACATAATTTCTCATTTCTAATGAACTCTGTGTGTGTGTGTGTGTGTGTGTGTGTGTGTGTAAATAGAACCTTTACCTCACAATTTAATACAGCAAAGGTGCTCTCTGAGAAAAAGAAGTGGAGACACCATGCATTTTGTGCCTTAGAGTGCCTTCGGGTCTGAACCAGAGGTGGTAAATTGTAGAAGACAATCCTAAGAATAATACACCTACATACTCAGGGTGATTTTCTTCTCAGCTTAGTGAAATTGTTGGGCTGACCTTCCTCAAATTGTATTAAGGTGTGTCTCTGTATTTTTAATTGTTAATTCTGTACTGGCAGACAACCAAGCGCCGACAGGACTTTGGTATTGTCATTTTTTGTGCCATCACTGGATTTTCTACATTGTAAATGTTTGTCCTTCCTAGTTTACCTAAAACAACCTCAGAGACTGGTTGTGATAAAGATCTAATGGCCAATAGCTGGGGCATGAAGCATGGGGGGCAGAACTTCTGGTCAGAGAGAGTAACACAGGGGAGGCAAGAAGGAGAGATTCAGAAGTGGACACAGAAAAGAACAGAGACTGGAAAGAGATGGAGGTAAAGAACTAGCCTCATGGCCGGTCTCAGGCTAGTACAATTGGGTTAAGTTTAAACTGCATCTGGGAGACTGCCCCAGCAAAAGGCCTAAGCTTTAAACTATACTGCAAGTCGTCAAGCTGCTGGCAGGCCCAAGACAATCCAGCAATAGAGAAAGGAAAAATGAACCAATAGTTTTAACAATAAACAAGAACGTGTTTCCATAGTATTCAAAAGCAAACTTTAGTGACCATGAGTCAGCTGTGAGTTATCTATGTAGACTTCTTTTCTCATTTTTTCTAATTCAGCTATTTTGCATTCACACTCAAAGGCATTGTCCAACATAGATCTTAGACTGGTCTGAAGGATGCACTTTTACCTAAATCAGCAAGTCCCCAGTGATGTTAAAAAAAAAAAAAAAAAAAAGGTGGTGGCTGCATCACTACAAAGAAAATATTAATCCTTCAATCTTAGTATCAACTTCACCATCAGTAAAACTTCCGAATATGTGGAAAACATTCTATGTACAAACATTCCAGACACTCACAAGTTTATACTGCATCACAAATGCCTGATGTTTGCTGAAATCTAACTTCATGCTCACTCCTGACTAACTACCACTCCTCATTCTCCAGATGAATTCTGTTACAGTTAGTTTGGAATGAATGTCTCAAGGCAGATTTGTCACATGCATTTTACTTATATGGTTTTTCTCAGTAATGTGTCTTCTGGTGGTTGGCAAGAGATGAGCTTTGACTGAACGCTTTCCCGCATGCTTTGCATTTATAAGGCTTCTCTCCTGTATGAATCCTCGTATGTGTCATAAGCGACGAACTCTGTCTGAAGGCTTTCCCACAAACTTTACAGTTAAATGGTTTCTCTCCGGTGTGAATTCTCTGATGCTGAATAAGGGCTGAGCTCTGGTTGAAGGCTTTTTCACAGTCACTGCATTTATAAGGTTTCTCACCAGTGTGGATTTTTCTATGAGTATTGACTGCGGAGTGGGAACTGAAAGCTTTCCCACATTCTTTACAGTGATAAGGTTTCTCTCCCGTGTGGACTCTGTGGTGGATGTTAAGCCGTGAGGTCCAGGAAAAGGCCTTTCCGCATTCGTTGCACTTGTATGGCTTTTCCCCAGTGTGGATTCTTTGATGCTGGGTAAGTGCCGCGCGCTGGCTGAACGCTTTCCCACATTCCTTGCATGCGTATGGTTTCTCTCCGGTGTGAATTCTCTGATGTATAATCAAGGCTGAGTGGTAACTGAACATTTTGTCACACACATTACAGTGAAAGGGCTTCTCTCCGGTATGGATACGGAGGTGTCTGCTCAGCCGTGATATTGATGTAAAGGCTTTTCCACACTGGCTACACTCGTATGGTTTCTCCCCGGTGTGAATTCTATGATGCTGAATAAGAGATGAGCACTGGCTAAAGGCTCTCCCACACTCGTTACACTTATAAGGCTTTTCTCCAGTGTGGATCCGGTGGTGACTGTTAAGGGATGAGCTGCCTTTGAAGGTCTTGCCACACTCCTTACATTTATAGGGTCTCTCTCCAGTGTGCATCCTCTGATGCCCAACGAGAGAGGTGGTGAAGCTGAAGGCCTTCCCACATTCACTACAGATGTACGGCTTTTCTCCAGTATGGACTCTCAGGTGCTGTGTCAGGGACGAGCTTTGGCTGAAAGCTTTCTGACATTCGTTACATTTGTAGAGCTTCTCTCCAGTGTGAATCCTCTGATGTTTGCTCAGGGAAGAACTGTGGAGAAAGGCTTTCCCACAGATGTTACATTTATAAAACTTGTGCACTGTGTTGAATCCCAGTTGTTTGAATAGAACTGAGTACTGCTGGGAACGGGGCTGTCCTCCTCCGGAGGCAACTCCAGGTTTCCTAGGAAACGGAGGCTTTATACCAGGATTTCTCACAAGTTCCATCCCTGGAAAACCTCTCTCTCGTACATAGTTTTTTCTAATAGAAAGCAGCATCTCTCTGAAAGGATTTTTCTTATTGCCTGGCTGCTCCTCTAACTGTTCCTCATTTATACATGTTTTTCCCAATATGAAGCCAAAAAAATCATCCACTCTCTGTTTTTTCAAGACTTCCTTCTTTTCTTCTTTGGAAACTATGGGTTCAAACAAGCTCTTCCATCCTAAATTAAACAAAATGTAAGCAAGTCTAGCACAAAGAATAAAGGAAAATGATGTAAAATCTCATGACATGGTTAGCAAATCCAAATTCAAAATCCCATGACACGGCTAGCAAATCCAAACTCAAAATCTTAGGAGTGTGTATGTGTGTGTGTATGTGTGCCTGCCTGTGTATATATGTGTGTGTCTGTGTGTATGCCTATGTGCCTATGTGTCTATGTGCATGTGTGTCTGTGTGTGCCTGAATGTTTCTGTGTATGTGCCTGTATGCCTATGTGTATGTATGTGTGTGTCTCTGTGTGTGTGTGCCTGTGTGTATGTGTCTATGTGTGTATGCCTATGTGTCTATGTACATTTGTATGTGTGTGTGTGTGTAGATGTGTATGTGTGTGTGTGCCTGTGTGTATATGTGTGTGTCTGTGTGTATGTGTGTGTCTCTGTGTGTGTGTGCCTGTGTGTATGTGTCTATGTGTGTATGCCTATGTGTCTATGTGTGTGTGTGTGTGTGTGTGTGTGTGTGTGTGTGTG
>JADRCC010529164.1:0-19213 GCA_019843855.1 Hylomyscus alleni
AAAAAAAAAAAAAACACAAAAAACAAAACAAACAAACAAACAAAACAAGCATTCAGCAAAGTAGTAGAATATAAAATCAAAAGACAAGAATTAGTAGCTTTTCTCTATATAAATAATGAACATAGAAAGAAATCAGGAAAGCAATCCCATTCATAATAAAAAAACAAAAACAAAACAAAACACCCAGGGTTAAATCTAGCCAAAAAAAAAACCCAAAAAAACCAAAGACTTCTGCAGTATAAATTTTAAAACAGAGAAGAAGTTGAAGACGAAGCTGAAAGGCAGAAACATCTCACTCGTGGATTGGCAGCATCAACACTGTGGAAATGGGTTTACCAGCAAAGGCAATCTACAGATTTATTTCAAGCCCATCCAAGTATCTCCATTGGACTAGAGGTACAGAGCTCAGTAGTTAAGACAAGGAGGTTTTCAGGGCACCAGACATGACCTATGTGTTACTCCAAGAGAATACTGGCTGCAGAAGCAACCACAATTGATGGATAGGCCCAGTATATAACTGCAGTAATAGTCAACTTTAAAAAGTCACTTCTGAATGAAGGATCTCAGACAGGGCTGTGTGTCCTAAGATAAACTAAGATATACTGTGTATGCTTAAGCAAACAGTGACAGATACAATGACTTGACAGAACGCTTTATGTTAACTTGGTTCAGAAGCAGAAGCACAGATGGACAGGTTGGAGAATAGGTTAATTAATCATAGTACTTAATAATTTTTAAAGCTAAAGGATTAATAATTATGTAATAAAATGATATTTGGAAGAAGGAATGAGAGAGTAAAGTATGAATAGATGGAAAGTATTAATGTATGGGTGTGATGGTTTGTATATGCTTGACCCAAGGAGTGCTACTACTAGAAGGTGTGGATCTGTTGGAGTAGGTGCATCACTGTGGGTGTGGGCTGGAAGCCTGTCTTCTGCTAGCATCCTCCACATGAAAATGTAGAAATCTCAGCTTATGCACCATCCTGCCTGGATGCTGCCATGTTTCTGCCTTAATGATAATGGACTGGCTCTTTTTCGTGACGCCTCCTAGGCAGTCGGCTGTGTCAAGATGAAGTTGAAAATCTTCCTTGCCACTGGCTGTCAGAAACTCATTGAAGTAGATGATGAACACAGGCTTTGTATGTTCTATGAGAAGCACATGGCCACAGAAGTAGCTGCTGATGCTCTTGGTGAAGAGTGGAAGGGCTATGTGGTCCGAATCAGCGGTGGGAATGACAAACAAGGTTTCCCATGAAGCAAGGCATTTTGACTCATGGCAGAGTACGCCTGCTATTGAGTAAGGGGCATTCTTGTTACAGACCAAGGAGAACCGGAGAGAGGGAGTACAAGTCTGTTCGAGGATGCATTGTGGGTGCTAATCTAAGTGTTCTCAACTTGGTTATTGTAAAGAAAGGAGAAAAGGATATTCCTGGACTGATAGATACTACTGTGCCTCATCGGTTGGGACCTAAAAGAGCTAGTAGAATCCGAAAGCTTTTTAATCTCTCCAAAGAAAGTGATGTCCGCCAATGTGTTGTCAGAAAGCCCTTAAACAAAGAAGGTAAGAAGCCCAGGACTAAAGCACCCAAGATTCAGCGTCTTGTTACTCCACGCGTCCTGCAACACAAACGCCAACGTATTGCTCTGAAGAAACATCGCACTGAGAAAAACAAGGAGGGGGCTGCAGAATACGCTAGACTTCTGGCCGAGAGAATGAAGGAAGCCAAAGAAAAGCGCCTGGGACAGACTGCGAAGAGATGTAGGCTGTCCTTGCTGAGAGCTTCTACTTCTAAATCTGAATCCAGTCAAAAATAAGTCTTTAAGAGTAACAAATAAATAATGACCTTGAAAAAAAATGATAACGGACTGAACCCCTCAATTTATAAGCCAGCCCTAATTAAATGTTGCCCTTTGTAAGAGTTGCCTTGGTCGTGGTGTCTCTTCACAGCATTAAAATCCTAACTAAGACAATGGGTTAGAGGTGGGAGAGAGTTAATATGTGGGTTAGACATATGATAAATAGTAGAGGAAATATAGAATAGGTACAGCCAAAAACCTAGATATTCAGAAACACCATATGATGAGCCATTGAAGTTACATTCAGACAAGTTATAAGCCAAAACCATATGAGTATGATAGTTGTAATTATCAGTTCAATATACTCTAGAGCCAACTAAGAAGAGAGTCTCAATGAGGGATTATCTAAATCAGATTGGCACATGGGCATGTCTTGTGGGAGGCGGCATTGATTGTATTAACGTGAGAAGACCTGGCCCACTGTGTTCCTGAGTTTGGGAATCCTGCCCTGTCTAAGGCACAGGGGTGAGCTGAGCACAATGCACACACCACCGTTAATTCCCTCTCTGCTCTTGACTGTGCCTGTGGCTGGATGCTTCCAAGTTCTTGCCTTGCCTTTCCCCTAGTGATAAACCGTGGCCTGGATTTGTAAGCTGAATAAAGCCCCTTCTCCTTAAAGTTCGTTCTGTTGGGACTTTTTTTTTTAATCAAAGTAGCAGAAAGGGAAACTCAAATAGGCGAACTAGAAAAGTACTAATAAAACTAAAAATAAGAGAAATGAACTGCAGTAGGAGGCACTGTGACCTCAGTACCTTCCTACTTGGCTGGATGGATATGCTTTCTGCTGCTTCCTCGAATGGTTCCGTGGTTGTCTCTGCTGATGTCAGTTACTCACAGCTTACGTCATTATGTTCTTCCTGCTGTGTGGACTCATGTTCCCTTTGTCTATGCCCCAAATCTCCCTCCATCAGCCAGCAACCGATTTCATCATGTCTGATGTTCCCATGTGGAATTCTGTGTACACTGGGGCCCTGAAGAGTGTGGAAGGCCTGGCTAGTTGGGTTTACCTTTGTAACTAGGTGTCTCTTCCTGGCCGCCAGAGTTATCTTGCCTGCTGAGCCAGCTGTTTAGTATGCTTCTTTGTGTTCTCTGACACTGGCTGAGGCTATGGTGGAGAGGCTGATTTCTCCGTGGCATCTCCTACTGCAGGTTGCATAGAGGCACTTTCTCATCCACAGTAGTGGGTCATTTTAGTTGTCAGCTTGACACAACCAAGAGAGAGAGCCTCGGTGCCTGTGGTGCCTGTGGGCATGTGTTTTTCTTTGAAATGGGGGGACCCATCCCGAGCACGGACAGCACCCTTATGGGCTGGGCTGTGGACTGTGTGAGGATAGAAAGCAAGCTGGCCGCTGAGCAGGCGCACATTCCCTTCTTTCTGTTCTTGACTGTGGGTGACAAGTGACAAGCTGTGCTAAGTCTGCCATGACAGCAGTGACCTGGAATAGTGAGCTAAAATAAACTTTTCTCCCCCAGATCTTTTGTCATCAGAGTGTTTTATCATAACAACATAAATTAAACTAAGACATCCACTGTCTTATCAAGAAGTTCTTTTCCTTTTGATTTAGTTAATTTACAAGCCTGATGGGTGTATAATAGGAAATTTTAAACCATTCAATAACATGAAGACAAAAGTGTCACTTATAATTTAACATCCATAGGATGATTCCATTTTAATTTTCCATGTGTAGGGGGAGATTTGAACAATTTGCTTGTCTTGTTACTGTGATAAAATACCTCAGGAAAGCAACTTAGAAAGGAAAGGGTTTGTTTTGGCTCCTGTTTCCTGCGTGCAGTCTCTCAGAGCAGAAAGTCACAGTGGAAGGAATTTGAGGTGGCTAGTGACATCTCCATAGCCAGGAAGGTGAGACCAGTGAGTGCGCTACTCAACTTCTTTCTTTTATTCAACCCAAGCCCCAGCCAGTGGAAGGGCACCACCAACACTTAGCTAATCTAGATGCTCCTTCACACACAGGTTGAGTTTCCATGGCGATTCCAACTCCCTTTGAATGAACAATTCAGAATAACCGTCACAGACCAGGTCTTACTATGTAGCCCACCATGGCCTCAAATTTTGATTTCCTGTCTCAGCTTCCTACACGCTGGGAACACAGGCATGCCCTACCATGCTGTTGTCTGACCTGAGCAGGAGGATTAAGAGTAATGCTGAAGTAGAAGGAAAGGGAATGATTAACTGTTTGAGGCCGGGGGAAGTCGAGAGGTCACTTTTTAGGATGTTAAATTTCAGAAGCCTTAATCCATGTCAGATTAGTTGAGTGCACTTTGAAACTCAGGAGAGCTCTGGGGTAAAGAAATAAAATGGGGACTATAAGCAGGTAGATGAGTTTTAAAATCATGCGTGGGATGGAACTGTGAGGACTAAGAAGTTAATGGCAGGGTGAGGATGAGGAATGGGTAAAGGAGATTAAGGAATGACAGATGGAGAATCATGAATATTGGTTCAAAAGCCAGAGGAAGTGGTATTTTATGAAGAGCATGGCCAGACATTCTTAAATGTGACTGCCAGCAGGAGTGAGAAGCGACCACTGCCATTGGCCACCTGAAGTATGTGTGACCCTAGCAAGCAGAATTAGTATGTGGTGATGTCACTAGCCAGGCTTGAGCAGGTTGGAGATAATGGGGAAATAAAGTGTGACCATGGGAGTAGTTGGTAAGACAGGTGTGGCCATGGGTCAGGGGACATTTCCTTTGTTGTTTTTTTTTTTTTTTTTTTTTTTTTTTTTTTTTTTTGAAAGGTGGAAGAACATGTTTCTGTGCTTAGCAAAATGGCCTCATGAAGAAGGAGAAAAAAGGAGTTAGGGTGGCAGAGAGAGAGAGAGAGCGCGCACGTGCCAGCTAGCAAGTCGGCAAGCACCCTTTTGTTTGAGGAGATACGATCCAGATAATGCCTTTCTTTGGGAAATAATTTAAAACTTTAAAAAGCTTCAAAATAAAAATATTAAGAAAACAACTTTATTTCCTTTATCCAAATTCATTTATTGTTAATGTCTTCCAGTTTGCCATATCATCTGCCCCCTCCATACTGTATCTTTCCCCCGTACATTTGTTTTCTTTTTTTTATCTAATTTACCATCTATATTCTATTTTTACCAATTGATCAAATAATGTCCTTAATAGCTTCCTTCCTTTTTACTGCAAGAATTAGCTTTTGGTGTCATATCACTATAATCTGGAATGTTTCTGTAACGTTTTGATAGTGTTGATAACTTTGATGAGTATAGAGTTCTCCCCACTTTGTGTTTTATTTTTAAAGAACAGTCCACTTTAAATATAAAGGAACATTGGGAAGTGGTGGCGCACACCTTTAATTCCAGCACTTGGGAGGCAGAGGCAGGTGGATTTCTGAGTTTGAGGCCAGCCTGGTCTACAGAGTGAGTTCCAGGACAGCCAGGGCTACACAGAGAAACCCTGTCTCAGTTAAGGTGAAAAAAAATATAGAACTCTTATAGATCAAAAAATAACTATAAATCAATGAAAAGATAAAGTACAGTAAACTTTGAAAAGAAGGAATATTTCAGGATAAGTGTGATGGTTTGGATATGCTTGGCGTAGGGGGTGGCACTATTAGGGGGTGTGGCCTTGTTGGAGTAGATGTGTCACTGTGGGCTTGGGCTTTAATAGCCTTGTCCTAGCTGCCTGGAAGCCAGTCTTCTCTTAGCAGCCTCCAGGTGGAGAACTCTCAGCTCCTCCTGCACCACGTCTGCTTGGATGCTTCCACACTCCTGCCTTGATGATAATAGACTGAACCTCTGAACCTGTAAGCCATCCCCAGTTAAATGTTGTCCTTATAAGAGTTACCTTGATCCTGGTATCTGTTCACAGCAGTAAAACCCTACCTAAGACAATAAGCACAATCATTTTAGAGTTACAAAAGTCAGTTCATAAGAACACCAAGCAAGCCGTGCGGTGGGTACTTTTCCCAGTACTTGGGAGGCAGAGGCAGGTGAATTTCTAAGTTTGAGGCCAGCCTGGTCTACAGAGTGAGTTCCAGGACAGCCAGGGCTACACAGAGAAACCCTGTTTCGAGAAACAAAAGCAAAAAACAAAAACAAAAAAATACCAAGCAGTTTTAAACACTAATATGCTATTCAAAATTCTGAATACAAGAAAAGAAAGACAGATGAAATGGAGGAGAAAAACGGTCTACAGTGGTGGTTAGCATCTCTACACTCTTATGGATAATGGAGCAAGTACACCTTAGTTAGTGAAGCTGTAGAAGACCCCCACAGGACCGTTCACCAGCAGCCTTGCCCAGTTGTCACATGTAGAGTTCTCTTCTCTGGAACTACTGAGCAACTTCTCTACAAGTCTCCATAGTACCTTTCATATAATAGATCATTATGTTTGCTCTTGGTGGTCAAATTATATTAGAGTCAATAGTAGGGGATGTCCAGGGAAAGTCCCAGCGATTTGGAAACTAAGTAGTACATTCAGAGGACAAGTAAAATCAAAGAGAAAAGTTAGAAAATATTTAAATTTAAACAGTAAAATTTCACATTTCCACATCTTTATGAAATGCATTGAAAATAGTCCTTAGGAAGTAGTGCTAAGTTTCTGTCTTATAAAAAAGAAACAGGAATCCATCAACATAATCCACTATATAAACACACTCAAAGAAAGAAAACCACATGATCATCTCAAAAGATGCTGAAAATGCCTTCCACAAAATACAACACCCCTTCAGGTTAAAGATCAGGAATTCAAGACACATACTTACACATAATAAAAGCAATATACAGCAGAGCCAGCATCAAACTAAATACAGAGAAACATGAAGCAATCTCTCTAAAGTCAGGGACTAGACAAGGCCGCCCACTCTCTCCCCATCTATTCAATATAGTACTCGAAGTTCTAGCCAGAGCAATTAGACAACAAAAGGAAGTCAAGGGGATACAAATTGGAAAGGAAGAAGTCAAGATATCACTATTTGCAAGTGATATGAAAATATACATAAGCAACCTCAAATTCTACCAGAGGGATACAAAATTAACTCAGACAAATCAGTAGCCTTCCTCTCTACTCAAAGGATAAATGGGCTGAGAAAGAAATTAGAGAAACAACACCGTACACAGTAGTCACAATTAATATAAAATATCTTGGTGTAACTCTAACCAAACAAATGAAAGATCTGTATGAAAGAACTTCAAATCTCTGAAAAAAGGAATTGAAATCTCAGAAGATCTCCCATACTCATGGATTATTAACCTATTAAAAATGGCCATCTTACCAAAAGCAATCTATAGATTCAATGCAATCCCCATCAAAATTCCAACTCAATTCTGCACAGAGATAGAAAGAGCAATTTTTTCTGTTTTCATTAGTGAATCGATAAAACCGAGAAGCTTGCCCACATAGTTGGGGGTAGAAGGGATTACCAGCCTCCTGACTGATGGGGTAGAAGGGATTACCAGCCTCCTGACTGACAGGGTGATGCCGTGGTTATTTAAAGGATTATAAGGATATACAACTTTATGCCAACAGTTTAACAACTTAGATTAAGTCACCAGATTCTTGAAAGACAGAAGCTACTAGAAACCTAAGAAGAGATAACGGGCACAATCCCATTTCTTGAATTTGGAGTGAAAACCCTGTAAAGGAAGCTCTAGGCCAAATGGTTTCAGTGATGAGGTCTACCAGATATCAAAGAAAGAAGTAGTACTGGGATTTAGAGTCTCTGCTGTCTTTCTTCTAAACATTTATAAAGTCATAGTCATGTCTGAGCATTTGGTGTCTCTTTCTCTCCACTTTTACATGTTGTGAAACTTTACCCTTACAAATTATGAAAATGTGAAGGAAAACCAAGTAGACGTTTTTCTGCGCACACCTGTAGCATCTAGTGAGTAATACAGTTTGATCCAGTCACTTGGATTTGTTTGTGATTGCAAGCCTTATTCTTGTAAACCTTGCGTAAGTATCCGTCACACAGACACCATTCCTGCCGGAGAGACTACTGAAACTCACTGCCAGCCTGGGCTCTTTTCTCAGTTGTTGTTCTACTGAGCAAGCCTAAACTGCTCTTTACTGTTTGTTAATGATATTAGGGATTGGGCGCAGAGTATCATGCGTCCTTACTAGTGAGCTATAGCTCTGGTTTTCCTATACCTTCTTTGTATTGCAGGGAGCATAATGCTGTGATATTTTTAAATTGTTACATATCTTTTAATATGCTGTATGATATGGTAAGATATCTTTCTTTTAAGATTTATTTTATGTGTGTGAATATTTTGCCTGCACATATGTACGTTGCATAAATGCCTGGGACCTGTGGAGTCAGAAGAGGGGTTTGGATCCTCTGAAGCTGGTGTTACAGATGGTTGTTGTTGTGCTTTAGAAAAAGAGGAGAGCCAGGATGTGTTTTATGGAGCGAGTATGGTGAGGTGGAAGGGGGTGCCTCTGTGGGCTCATGCTGAGGCATCCCTTCCCCCTGAGGGACCAGCCATACAATGCTTATAGTATAAAATACAGTTTATTTAGGGCATGGGGAGGGGAGTTGAGAAGGGAGGAGAGAGAGAGAGAGAAAGAGAGAGAGAGAGAGAGAGAGAGAGAGAGAGAGAGAGAGAGAAGAGTAGAGAGAGAGAGAAAGAGAGAGAGACAGAGACAGAGACAGAGACAGAGACAGAGAGAGGCCTGCCAGGAACATGTGGAAAGAAAGTGGGGAGACGGTTGGGGAGAGGGGGAGAAAGGTGGAGAGAAGAGAGACAGGAAGAATAAGAGAGCGAGGAGGGAACAAACAGCCCCTTTTATAGTAAGCCAGGCCTACCTGGCTGTTGCCAGGTAACTGCTGGGCGGAGCCTAGAAGGAATGCTTACTGTTGTGAACCACGATTTGGATGCTGGGAACTAAACCCAGGTCTTATTCAAGAACATCTACTCTCACACAGAGCACCTCTCAAGTGCTATCATAAAATATCTTCATAGTACTTAAATGGGAAACACATTACTCATATTTTTTAATTTTATGCACGCGTGTCTGCTTTTCTTACATGCTCCATGTGTGTGCAGGTGCTTACACAGGACAGAAGAGCGCACTGAATTCTCTGGAACTGGAGTTACAGGCATGGATGAGCTGCCCAGTGTGGGTGATGGGAACCGAAGTGCTTTTAATAACTGAACTAACCACCCAGCCCATGTTATGCTTTAATACACAGACCTAGGTACTCTGTATGAAGAGTGGCTTTTAGAACAAGAATTTCAGAAGAATCGGTGTTTTACATAATTCCTACCTTAATATAGCTTTCCTAAGCTTTTAATTTCCTGTTGAAATTTTTCACACTTTCAAAATTTTCAAAATATTGTTTCTTTGATGTTTAATTAATTGTAATGTCTTGGTGAAACCTTTCCTACATTGTCCCCCTTAGGGTTTCATGTTTTTATTCCAGTGTACATGGAGTTCTGTCCTTTAGCACGAGGCTCTGCTGCTTCCTTAGTGCTCGTTGGGTTTCTCTATCCCAAGGGTCCCCTGATAATCAGTGGGCTATTCCATCAGGACAAAGCAAGGCTCTTCCCTCATGCATTGTTTTTGTGTGGCATTTCTCTGTCCTGTGACCCTCTGGTATGTTTAGGATGACTGTGGCCAAAAGCACCTTAACAGTCATTATTTGAATACGTCTCTTTCTTATGTATGTTTTCTGATTTTGAATTAAGGATCTGACCACATGAGGAATTTTTAGCTGCTGTTGGTCTATACTTCTTTTTCCTTGTTTGAGCTAGAGTCTCAAGCAGTTCAAGTTGGTCTGAAGCTCTCTAAGAAGCTGAAGGTGCCTCTACTTCCCCAATCTTGGGACTTCAGGCATGGGCTACCATACCTGGCTTGCTGCAGAGCTGAGATTTGAACTTAGGGCCTCTTGCATGCTTGTAAGCACTCTACCAGTTGAGCTATTTAGCCCCCTCACTGAAGAATTTTTCTTTAATTGAGAGATTACCTTGACTTTGGTTCTCTGACATATACAGAGAGGTTTGTATTCTGAAAGAAAGATTTCCTAACTCATTGCCTGTGGCGTGAGATCTTTGACATAAATGTTGATGTCCAGGGTAACTATCCCTACACTTAATAAGTTCTTAGGCCTCCCTCCTAGTGAACGCTCTGTCACATTTAATAAGATATAACTACGAGAAGGCATTTCCAGATGAGTTAAATTCATAGGGTTTCACCCCGATGTCAAAAGTGGTGTGCGGAGCTGGGCGGTGGTGGCGCACGCCTTTAATCCCAGCACTTGGGAGGCAGAGGCAGGTGGATTTCTGAGTTCGAGGCCAGCCTGGTCTACAGAGTGAGTTCCAGGACAGCCAGGGCTAAACAGAGAAACCCTGTCTCGAAAAACCAAAAAAAAAAAAAATAAAAAATAAAAAAATAAAATAAAAAAGTGGTGTGCATATTGAAGGATAAACTCCAGCAGAAGGCTTCCTGTCTGCCTTCCAGAGATGTTTCCTGTGTGCATGAATGCTCTGTAGTAAAGTCAGGGCTGCTCTGCAGTATGCTGTCTATACACTCCCTTCTTTTTGTTTGCTTAGTTTTGATGTCCGAGAAGGTTTGTCTTGTGGCTGAAGATAGCTTAAGACCATGAACTGCCATTCTTGATGGCTTTCTAGTGGTCGAACGCTGCCTTCACTCAGAGCACCTGTCATCTTCAGTAGTCAAGGAGTTTCCTTTGGACGGTGTCAATGCGCAGGTGCAAGTATTCCACCGTCGGTGCATTGGTGTGGCTTCTTCTATGCCTGTGTCTATGCAGAGTGAAGAGACTGCCCTATTCTGGCTCCTTTTCTCAGATTCATTATGGCCAAAGGGTTGCCACACCTGGACTTTTTCATAACTGAAAACAGACTCAGGGCTAATTTTGAAAATGTGCTTGGGGATTTACTCCAGGAGTCACTTCCTTACGGTTAATATCAAAGGATGATTCTCACAGCCATCTCTCAACCGAATCATTAGGATGCTTCTTTCTATAATTTAATTTTAAAGTATTTCAAAAGGTTATGAAGTAAATTGGACATCTGAGAAATTCAGGTGGATATCAGAGGAAGGTTTAGTTTGCAAAGTTGAGATCAAATGTAGGTGCTTAGTATCTTATACCAAAATTACCCGTGCAGAACTGCAGTCGTCTCTAAATTTCTAGTATCTTCCTTCTCCAAGTTTGAGATCAATATCGAATTATCTTTCTTAGAGCATCTCTTTCTTCAGGATTAAGGGAATAGATTTATATAACTAGGACACCAACTCTCTCCATCCGCCTTCAGTTTGTGTTTACTTGCCTGGTGAAACTCGAGGCTGCAAACATCTAAGAGAAACAGTTAAGTAGCTATTCCACAAGAAATTACCATTGAATTCTGCTGCTAACATGAATTTCTTCTAATAGAACTGCCAATCCTAAACCAATTTCACACCATCGGCTCCATTTCTTCCCTATAGATCATAAGGGTCATATTTACCATGTGGCACTTTTCTTGAAGGAAATGGCTTATATACAGATTAAATGTCTTCAAATATGTTGTCTCTTTCCATAATGTCTTCTTCACATATTTCTTTTACAAGTATGAGTCTTTTGCCTGCATGTATGTGTGTGCCTGTGGGTGGTAGTGAGCCACCATGTGGGTAATGAGAACTGACCCTGGGTCTTTTGTAGGGACAGCAAGGAGTGTTAACCACGGAACCATCTCCAGTCTCTCGACGTGGTTTTGACACTGAAGGAGTTAAGTGTTGGCCTTAGCTTCCTGGAATGTACCAATTTTGCTAATCCATTTTCCAAAGTTGTTCTGGGTATTTGTGTTTGGGAATTCTCTTTCTGCTACCTGTTGTTGTTGTTGTTGTTATTATTGTTTGTTTGTTGCTTGTTTGTTTTTAAAAGACAGAGTCTCATGCTAGCCCAGGCTAGGACTTCAGACTTTCTACATAGTTAAAGATGACCCTGAACTCATGCTCTTCCTGCCTGTACCTCCCAATTATTGGCATTTCAGACATCTGTCACCATACCTGGCTTCATAGCTCTTTTTCAAGACAAGGTCGTGGCAGATGTTTCTGCAGGGTTCTTTGTCTATAGAGCTTCCTAGATGTGGTCGAGGAACATGCCCTGGGTTTACCTTGACTCAGCTGCAGCTAAGGAAGCGCCAAGTCCTAAGGATGCGCTTCACTTCTAGTTTGGAACAGTACCTGGATGCCTGGATCCTATTTTCCAAGGGCTTATTCAAAGTCCTCTTAGAATATGGGTCATGTCTGTTAGAAGTTTCTCATGAAAATTAAGAAAAATTCAAAGTTGAACCAAAGCTATTAAAAGTGGGTGTAGGATAGCTGGGAGAAAAGTTCATCCTGGGGGAATTTACGGGTGTGGGGAGAATTCTCACTCGAGTAACAGAAAGGTAGTGCTGACATTTTTACTTTTGACATCCAATAAACAAGTGGGAATAAGTAACAACTATCTAGGGTTGACAAGACAAAGGGCATGGAGAAAACAAAGTCAGGCCATATGGTTAAGTGACAGATCTCCAGTGAGACTGATGCCAGTATACAGACTTCCTTACTCAGAGGACTTCGTTCATAGCTTCTCTGAGTACATTGATGAAAGAAACTGGCAACTAGAAGAGACCTAGAAACACCCACCTGTCCCCTGTTTTAATATGGGGAGACTGATGCGGAGGAGAAGAAGAGAACATAACCTGGCATTTGTGCAACTCTTTATAAGAGACGTTTGCATGTGCAACATCATTTATTACTTTATAGACAATAATTACAGGTATCATTTCTTGAACAGTTATATGCAGATCTGTGCTGAGCACTCTGTAGTGGATATATAGTCAACTTTGTGATCTTATCAAACCTCCTCCTCTGAGAAGTGCAAAATATGAAGCTTAGAGAAGTTAAATCATTTACCCATAATGCCACAGCTGGCTAGTAAGGAGCATACTGGTGCCATCTGCCCTGCAGCCTTGCTCTCATTGCCATTGATTTTCAATAGTGCTGTGGATCGTGTTTATGATTACAACAGGACTGAGGCTGGTATTCACTGCTCTAAGGAACACGATGAGTTGAAATCAGGAATGGTGTCAGTTTACAAATGGCAGATCAACAGGTTCCATATCAGTAGTCACTGGTTTCAGAGTTTGTTCTGAATCCTCGCATCCAGAGCTGATAGAGAAAAATGTGGAATGGTTAGTGAGTGCCCACACAGTCAAAACCTTGTAGACAGGCTAGTCCCAAGCCTGGGATAGGTCCTGCATGCTGTTTTATAGAGGAGAGGTTGCTGCATGAATATCCAAGTCTATAGACCATTGAGTACACACAGTAGTGAGTTTTATGGCTCTTCCTTAAAGTTTCTTCAGTGTAGGTCCATGTTTAATACCAGAACATGTCAGCATAGCTCTATGAGAGTCAAAGGCTGTATGCCATGAATATAGGGCTCCCAGATGATCTGTACCATTGTAGGATAAACTCATTGTATGCTAAGTAAACACTACAGATAAGAACTGAGTGGTCCTCTGAGTCTTCCTTCACATACTTATCTCCATTTTTATCCCAATTCTTTTATAGAATATGGTCTAGGAAGGAAGGTATAGAGGCATGGGAAGGACAAAGAACTTTGCTTTTGTTTGATGACTAGATTGAGCCTTTTGTTTCCTTACATCATGGCTTCCTTTAAAATGACCTTTTTTTTAACTTTCATACTTATTCAAGAAAAGGCGTTCCTGGAAGTTAATTTTAACCTTCAGATTTGAATGATGGGAAAATCAAAAGGATTGGTTCATCGTCATGGTAATTATAGGCTGTTTGACTTAGTCTTGCTATCCAGTGTAAGTTCAATTGAAAACTAATTTGTAGATGATTAGGTTAATGGTCAGTTGGCTTGCGTGCCTTGTCTATTGCTGTCTTGTCTGATTTGCTAGCTGAGTAAATACAGTAGTTTCCTAGATTTAAATTTCCATATGCTAGTCTTTTAGGTCCTGTCCTTGTGTGTATCTTGAGCCTTCAGGCTCCTATTTGAGAACAAAGGTCAAGGTGTAACTGAAGTCTTTCGCGTGTCACTTAGCTTTTTAGTTCCTTCTATTAGCAGGAAGCTGCATAGAGACTAAAGCTGCTATAGCTTGAAATCATAATCTGAAGATCAGTTGTGTTGCCCACATATATACATCCATAAGTTTATTTCACTCTTCATTTAGAGAATGGTGTACATGCTTCATTGTAGGGACAGGAGGGAATTAGGAGACAGTGACCCAAGGAAATTTTTGTTCACAATTACGTTCCAGTAGAGAAGTTACAGGAAAGATGTATTACCACTTTTGTGGCTGGATGTTGTGCTAATACTGTAGACAGAACTCTTGAGAGGATAAGAAGCTTCCTTCCGGGACATTGAAGGTGGGTAGGACTTGGGTAAGGGGTGGAGCCAAGAGGAGAACGCAGTAAATGAATGTAGAGAGCTGGACTCTCCTCCAGTCCTGTGGATCCCTTCGCTCTGCTGGGCGTAATTCAACATAGATCCAGACTTGCCCTCCATACACTCCACTCCCCTAAAAGCCCACGGTATCATCATGCTGTGCTGAGATGTTCATCACTGCCACTCCAAGGCGGGCTGTGGAGACAGCAGGTTAAGCTGTCTGTTCTATAAGGCCCTTTCCTGCACACTCTTAGAGACTCTTCCCCTATGGCATTTTCTCTTAGGTCTCTGTTTCTTTCCTTGTACCATTGCTGTCCCAACACACACTCTCCTCTTAGACCTGGATGGCCCAATCTTTCATGCCTTCAGCTATTAAGAAAGTATCTTTCTCAAGTCAGAATTCCTTGGAGTTCTGCTCCCTCCAGCCCCATAAGGAGTATAGTGTATGACTGGAAATAGCCCCGTCCAACCTCATTCACTGATCTCAGGGAGCTGAGCTGGGAAGGCAGTTAAGGGCCAATGTGCCAAGAAGGTGAAGGCTTTAACTTGCTGAGTAAGGCGGGACTTGGCACTGTTAGCACCAAGACCTTTGATGCATTATGATCAGGAGATGTGCGTAATGAAAAGGTAATGACTGCTGTCTGTGTTCCTAGGAATAACATGTCTATTCTGTGGTAACCTGTTTTTACCTCCCTTCCCAGTGATAGAGAAAAGCTTGGTTTCTTCTTGTCATATAGATCACGTTCTCGTTATTCCACTTCTCTGCAGGCAGGTGGAAGAACACGTCACTCTTCTGCATGTCCCTGTGCTCTGACAGCCCAGCCTGATGATGTCACCTGTCACTTTCACTTTCTGGACTTACAAACACATTATACCCCCAATCATAGCCTCCAAAACTCAGAGTCTGAATTTTATTCCTCAGACTAGAAAAGGTTTACATTATCCCTTTTTTCTTTTTTTTTTTTTTTTATTAAAGGCCACTTCATCCTTTTAAGCCCTTGGTTTTAGGCATTTTGGTCCTTGGGAAAATTAATGTATGGTACAGTGAGCATGAACCTTGCTTTCTTTGCTAAACCTTAGGACCAGCCTTACAGTCAAGTAACCTGGCATTTTTATTGTTTTCTCCTTCACTCTCCCTGGGTTTATTGCAGTTTCTAATTTGAGCTCCCTATGATAGCCAGACACCAGACTGCTTCATTTTCAAGAGGATTTCTCTGTGTGCACTGACCCTGAAGCTTAGAACTGTGAACCACAAAAAGATATACATAATGGAACTTTCAAAGAAAAAAAATTTGATAGTTTTATTCGATTTTTTGAATACATTTACCCCTGTGGTGAAAGCTGATTACCCTCCTAGGAAACAGCTTTTCACAAAGTAGGGAGAAAAAAAATCACCTTTTGAGTCTCTTTCTATATGGCGTATCTGTATCACACATGTTAAGTAGGTTGGGAAATAAAAATAAATACATATCTTCATCATAGAACATGAAAAGCAGCCATTCTTTCTGAGGATAGATAACAAAACACAGGAACTATTTTCCAGTTGTGTAGAAAGTGTGCAGACTTACAGTATTAGGAAGGATTTGTAAAAAGCATTGGCGTTCATGATGGTCTGGATACTAAATGTTCTTCAAAGACTGTGTATGGACAGCTGGGTCACCAACCTGTGACACTCCTGAGTGGTGGTGGTGGTGCCTTAGGAGGTAGGACCCAGTCCAGGGAAATTAGCCGTACCCTGGAAGGGGACATTGGGGCACTTGTCTCTCCTTTTTATATATCTGACACTGTCAAAGGGACAGTTTCTCCCATCATGGACTCCAGCCATGGTAATAGGACCCAGGGATCACTAACTGAGCTCTCGGAAACCAGAGACAAAAAGCAGCCTGTGCTTCTTCTGGATTATTTGTCTTTTGTTTTTCACCGTGGCGGGAAGCTGACAGTTGCTAAGCTGTGAGCCTCAGGCTGGTGTCCTGGGAGGCCACTCCCAGTGATACTGCTGAACAGGGGATGTGGGCACTGGCTTGTTATTTAAAAAGTCTACAGAACACCAGTAAGGACCAGGTACACTGACAGATTGTCCATACCTCTGTAGACCTGTTAGTGAACACAGCTAAACAGCCAGACCCTATAATTGGTGGTGCCACTGGTGTGGTGGCCCTGATTTGTAACTCCAGTCATGTGTATGTAGGTAACTGTTTAAGTGGAGCAGTGTACACAGAGAACTCAACATTGTGTTTGGATATAGAGTTTTCTAGAACACACTCTTTAGCTCCCAAGTGGGGGCACAGATAATGCATTGGGTCTGAGATCTGACAGAAACGAGTCTGTGATGGAGTAATTTTCGGTTTGACTATTGTGACAGCAGGTGGAGCTAGAAGTAAGAATTCTATTTCTAGGCTATTTAAAAGGCAGCAGAATCTACAAACCTTACATTAGTGTATTTGTTGCAAAGCTTTAGAAGAGTAAATTATTAAGTATTAGCTTTGGAGAGCAGTTGTGGTATTGCAGAAGGAAAGCTGTGCTAAGTGAAAATATAGTCTCCAGAAAAGAGGCTGGAGTTTGGATGTGCACGGCCCTGGTAGACAACCTGAGGGCATGCTGGGGACCGTGTGTTTACACAGTTTAATGTGTACCCAGTGCCTCCGACCTCCACTGAGCTTAAAATATGAGGTATATGACTTTGGGGGAAAATAGTATGAAAAGACATGATTATTCGTAATAGAGTTATTTGTGCTATTAGATTGGTTTTTTTTTTCATTCTAAGTGGTAGCAAACATACAATTTAAATATTTTTCCTATTAAAAAAAAAACTAAAGAATATTTGTTTTTTATACTATGCAATTGTGGAATGATGACGTGCATACTTTATAACTCCAAATATGGATGTGTTATCTGAATATGTAATTAACGAACAGCAGCATTCGTATGCTCCCTCTTCTTATGAATTACCCATTGAACCACGCAGCTACACTGTGCCTCTCATCCCTCTGAGTGAGCTGCCATGATCAGAACAGATCTTAGTCATTGCTTTTTTTTCTTACCGAATGCTATTTTTTTTTTCCTAAAGTGATAGTTTATTTTACTGGCCTTGTAAATGAAAAGTGATTTGCTTTTTGCCATTATTTTTTGGAGTTAAAGGAGTCAAAACACACATTTAAAATATTTTTATTATTTATTTATGTTTATATCCCCTCCCTCCTTTCCTCCCAGTCCCCCTCCCTCATCCACTCCTCCATTTCCCTTCAGAAATGGGCAGGCCACCATGGGTATCAACCAGCCATGGCATATGAAGTTGCAGCAAGACTAGGCACCTCCTTTCCTATTAAGGCTGGATGGGGCGGTAGGAGGAAAGGGGCCCAAAGGCAGGCAACAGAGTCAGAGACAGCTCCTGCTCCCACTGTCAGGCATCCCCCAAGAAGACCAAACTCCACAACTTTAACTTATGTGCAGAGGGCATTGGTCAGTCCCAGCGGGCTCCCTGGTAGGTGGTTCTTCTCTGCAAGCCTCTCTGAGCCCGGGATAGTTGATTTTGTTGGTTTTCTTGTGGTATCCTTGACTCTTCTGGTTCCTACAATCCTTCCTGCCTTAAAGGATTCCTTAAGCTCTACCTAATGTTTGGCCATGGATCTCTGCATCTGTTTCCATCAGTTGCAGGGTAAAGCCTCTCTGATGACAACTGAGCTAAACACGAGTCTATGAGAATAGCAGAATAACATTAGTCGCCGCCTTCTTCTCCTTCTTCTCCTCCTTCTCCTCCTTCTTCTCCTTCTCCTCCTTCTCCTCCTTCTCCTCCTTCTCCTCCTTCTCCTTCTTCTCCTTCTCCTCCTCCTTCTCCTTCTTCTTCTTCCTCTTCCTCTTGTTCTTGTGTTTCTCCTTCATCTCCTCTTCTTTCTCCTCTTTCTCCTTCCCTCCTCCTCTTCTTTTCTTCTCCTCTCCCTCCCCTCCCCCCTCCCCATTTCTTTTTTTGCCAGGCACAATTGCTCCTACGTTAGGTCTCTGAGGTATCCAGTCATGGGTCCTGGCCCTCTAGGCAATGCCAGGGTGGTCTTCCTCTCATGTCATAGGTCTCAAGCTGGACCAGTTATTGGTTGGTCACTCCCACAATTTCTATGCCACCTTTACCCTAGTACATTGTGTAGGTAGGACAAATTGTAGGTCAAAGGTTTTGTGGCTGGGTTGGTATCCTAATCCCTCCACTGAAGTCTTGTCTGGTTCCAGGAGATGGCTGGTTCAGGCTCCATCTCCCCCATTGCTAGCTAGGGTTACCCTCACAGATTCCTGGGAGTTTTCATTGTCCAAGGTTTCTGGCATATCCAAAAGATACTGCCCTGATTCCAGATGTCTCTCCTAGGGCTTTCTCCCCCATCCTCCCTCAACCTGATCCCCTTCTGTTCCCATCCCCACTCTCCCATTCAGACCCCACCCTCATCCACATGCAATGTCTATTCTATTTCCCCTTCACAGTGAGATTCAAGTGACCCCCTTGAGCCCTCCTTGTTACTTAACTTCTCTGGGTCTGTGGATTGAAGCACAATTATCTTTTACTGCTAATATCCACTTATAAGTGAGTATGTACCATGTTTTTCTTTTTAGGTCTGGGTTACGTCACTTAGGATGATTTTTTTCTTTCTATTTTCATCCATTTGCCTGAAATTTTCATGATGTCATTGTTTTTAACAGCTGAATAATACTCCATTATGTAAATGTACCACATTTTCACTATCCATTCTTTGGTTGAGGGACATCTAGGTTGTTTCCAGTTTCTGGCTATTATGAATAAAGCTGCTATGAGCATAGTTGAGCAAGTGTCCTTTTGATATTGTGGAGCATCTTTTGGGTGTATGCCCAGGAGTGGTATAGCTGGGTCTTGACTTAGATCAATTCCTACTTTTCTGAGATACCACCATATTGATTTCCAAAGTAGCTGTGTAAGTTTGCACTCCTACCAGCAATGGAGAAATGTCCCTTCCTCTCTACCAGC
>JADRCC010529188.1:0-10207 GCA_019843855.1 Hylomyscus alleni
TGGTAGGTATCAACCATGTTTCTTGGATGAATAAATGTATCAAAAGTGGATCATCAAATCACAACATGATTTCATAAGACTCAGTTCCTTTAAGAATCATATTATGGCCTGGTTGTGCACACCTTTAATGCCAGTACTATGGAGGCAGAGACAGGCAGGTCTCTATGAGTACTGGGTAGCCTGGTCTACAAAACGAGTTCGAGGAAAACCAGAGCTGTTACACAGAGAAATCCTATTGCAAAACGCAAAACCAACCTACCAATCAAACAAATGGAATCATATTAACATCTCCAAGAAACTAAGCCACCAATCAAAGAGAATATACAGGTTGGACTCAAGGCCCCAACACATATGTAGCAGAAGATTGACTGCCTTATCTGGCCCCAGTGGAGGAGGATGTGCCTAATCCTGTAAAGACTTGGTACCCCAGAGAAGGGGATGCCCAGTGTGAGCATCCTATCAGAGGCGAGGGGGATGGGGATGAGGTGGGGACCTCTGAGAGAGAAGGACTGGGAGGAGAGTAACATTTGAGATGGAAATAAAAAATAAATTTCAACACCCTTGATTTCTAGCACCATAGAGAAAAATGGTTTATATATTTTGTTTCTTTGCTCCCAATTTCCTGGCACATGCCATCGGTACCTGGAGATGTGGATCCTAAATATATGTTAGGGCTGAGAACTGTTCTCTCAGTTAGGTCAGGACTTTTAGAATCAATTCACTGAAGCTCAATCATGTTCTTCAGATCACAGGGGTGTCTACACTTTTTTCTTTCACATTGCAATCCTGTCTGTCAGTCTATCCACCATTCACTTATGGAATCTCTCTTGTTCTTGTGAGCTGCATCTCTTTATATGTCAACCAAGACAACCATAAGCACACAAAAAGTTTAAGGGTTCAAAGTACCAAGGAATCTTTCCTCAGTGTCCCATATTTGGCTGTTCATCAGTGTTTGTAAAAACCTGTACGTGAAGGTCATTTTAACCATATTTCTATAATGAATTTTTCATTAGAAATGGAGAATGGAGAATAAAGACTTTTGGATTATCCTGTGCAGAAGATTTACAAGCTTGACTTATGAAACAAAAAAAGATGAAAATTTTTGAATATACTAGATGGAAAGATTAATTTAAACATCTGTTCCTTTCATGCATACATCAGCCTCTTCCATCAGCTTCCCAGTGGCGTCCATTGTTTTGAGTGCTACAAGTCTTAAGAGCTAAGCAACATTAGACTTCAAACTCTTGATTAGATTACAGTTAAATATTTTCTATGCATATGATTAAATATTAACATTTAAGTTCACTGTTATAGCAGTTAATCAGAATTTTCAAATTAAATCACTTTGAAGTATTTTTTTCCAAATAAAAATTGTGAGTTAAACATGTTTTTCTTGCTAGAAAACGGTGACAGCAAAAACCATTAAGAATAGTTTAACATTCTTTGCATAAACATACTCAAGTCAAGATGATGGGCAAGGTGAGGATGGAAGACATAGCTGAGTACAGATTAGAGTTTACAGGTTCAAATTGTGGAAAGGAGTGAAAGTGCCAGCAACTGCAGATCCTACTATTTTTTTCTATGTGTTTTTAATTTTAATTTAATTTTTATTTTTGCTATTTCCCTTTAGATCTCAGAGCAATGGTGACCATTATTACCACATTACAGTTGATCTAAATTTCTATTTTCCTTCTTCATAGAGACAAACAAGATGTGGTCATTTGTGAGTCCTTAAGTACAGTACACACAGCTGGTGCTTTTTCTCAAGATGAGGAACCCTAATCCTACTGTATCCCCTTGCTTCCAGATAACTTTTTCTTACCTGACTTGAATTATCAATCTTCTTATATTCTCTTATAGGTTTATGGATACCTGAAGAAAAAAGCTCTCCAGCATAAAAGGAACATCAAAATATAAAATAGCATTGTATATATTCAAGTAAAAATCCAATAAATTCAAGTCAAAATGTAACAAACTTGTGTGCTAAAATGAAGGATTGATTCCAATTTTTATTTTAATACTGTAGTGAATAGAACCTTCCAATTTATATTTTAATAGTGTAGTGAAGAGAACCATGCTTCACTTGAGATCTAAACTCTCTAATCATTGGTTATGTCTGTGCATGTGTTTTCTATGCCTCTGATGGAGCAGAAAGTCCCTTCCTAAATAAGTAAGAAAACAAGTGAGTGAATTGAGTTGTCACATAAATTGAGCCTTTAAAATAATAAACAGTTTGATAAGGGTGGTCAAAAATGGCTTAAAATGAGGAGTCATTTTAGGTGAAAAAATGGTATTAGAAAAGGAGAAATCAGACAGAGCATAAGTCAATGGATGATGGCTAAGTTGGTAAACAGGCAGTTTGGGATTCATGCAGTAGTGAGCTTAAATTGTACAGGCTCTGAATTATAGAAATAAGAATTTTGCCCTTTTTGTATGTTGCTGGTGATCTACTACAAGCTTGTGAGCAAAATATATAAACCATTGGCCTATACTTCTGTTAATTTTAGGCAGAAGGTCCGTAGTAAAGAAGTGCCATGTGGTCCACAGGGAAGAGGGAACATATGGTAGGCCATGGGTTAGTGTCATAGATAGGATTTCTATTGCCTCAATAAAACACCATGACCTAATTGAATTGGGGGAAAGCTGGAAGAAGCCGAGGAGGAGAGTGACTCTATGGAAAGACTAGAATTCTCAACTGACCTGGACCACTGAGAACTCTCAGACACTGAGCTACCAACTAGGCAGCCTACATCTGCAGATATGAGGGCTCCTACACATATACAGTAGAGGACTGACTGATCTGGACTCAGCCAGAAAAGATGTGCTTAACACTTGAGAAACTTGAGGCCTCAAGGAGTAGGGAAGCCTGGTGGGAGTAGGGAGATGGGGGCATCCTCTTCGAGACAGAAATGGGGAAGGAGATATGGGATGGGGAGCTATTGGGGGACAGACCAGGAGAGGGATGAAATCTGGACTGTAGAAAAGGATTAAAGAATAAAAAATAAAATAAAACAAAATAAATCATCATGACCTAAAAGCAAATTGGGGAGAAAGTTAGTAGGCTTAACTTTCACATCACTGTTCATCAACAAAGGGAATGAGGACAGGAAGTCAAACAGAGCAGGAACCTGGGAATGAGTTGATACAGAGGCTATGCTGATTACTGGCTTGCTCCTCATAGCTTGCTCAGATTACTTTCATACAGAACCCAGGTTTACCAGCCTAGATATTCACCACCCACAATGGTCTGGGACCTCCTACACTAATGCCTAACTGAGAAAATGCTGGGTCACATGAAAGCATTTCCTCAACTGAGGTTCCTTTCTCAGTGACGACTCTAGCTTGTGTCAACTTCACACACAGAACCAGTCAGTACAACTGACCCCTTGGCAATTTGGCACACCAACGTAACACTGTGAAGTCACAGGCCTTACTTTTGTATTCATCGTCAAGATCTAAATGACTTTATAAGTCTTACAGTTTTGTCAAATTCAAACACATTAAAATTTCAGTTCCTTTAAAGTTTCCTATCTCTCTAAAAATCCAAAATTTCTTTTAACAGTTCAAGGTCTTTCAGCTGTGGGATCCTGCAAAAAAATATATATATATATCAAAATTAAATGAAGTTCTTCAAGAGAGAAGAGGGAATAGTCCCAATCTGAACCATGCAAAATCATCTTCTAACAGGACAAACCACTCAGTGCCCAATGTCTGGGATACTCACAGCATTTTCTGGGCTCCTTCAAAGAGCCTGGGTCAGTTCTCCAGCTCTGCCATCTATACAACACACATATTATCTTCTAGGCTCCGGGAGGCTTGACTCTACTACTGCTACTGTCCTTGGTGGTCATCCCATGGTGCTGGCATTTACAAAATGATAGGGTCTTCTGCTTTAACTGGGATGCATTTTCACCAAAAGCTTCTCAAAAGCTAACTTTATAGTGTCAACCCCCAACTTCATTCTGTAACCTTTTCAGTCCTGGTCCTTCAACTGGCACTGAGGCTGTACCTTCACCAATAGCCTCTAATGGTCCCACACCTCAGCTGTTCTCTGTGACCCTTTCATGACATCAAAAGCAGTATCCCCTGAGAGACTCTTACACATTATCAAGTCAATCTGCAACACGAGGTACGACCATAGCTGCATTTAAACCACAGCTCCTCTGTTCCTTCAGGAAACACCTCCCAGTAGACTTCGCCTCAGTGATGCTGATCTCTTCTTAACCACCTCTAATTTCTTAAGTCCAGCTAATAGGCATCCAGTAATCACAAAGGTTTTGATTTAGTTGTTCTGGCTGACTTGATAGCCCTAGCTAAACAGAAGCACAGAAACTTAAATCAAAATAGCAAACAGTCCTTATAGAATCTACTCTTCCCTCTGAAATGTCACAAGCCAAACTTCCATCCTCTGCACTGCTCTTAAGATTCTTATCTTCCAAGTTCCTACAGAACAAGCCACAAAATTGTTACACCCAGTGATTCTTCTAGCCCAAAGTTCCAAAGTCCTTCCACAATCCTCCCAATAGCATGACTATGGCTGTCACAGTAATACGCCAACTATGCTGGTGCCAATGTGTCTATTGCTGCAATATGACCAAGAATCAAACTGGGAAGAAAAGGGTTTATTTAGCTTAACTTCCACATCATTGTACATCTCTAAAAAGAATTAAGACAGGAATTCAAGCAGGAACCTGGACACAGGAGTTGATGCAAAGGCCATGGAGGCTGCTTACTGGCTTGATTATTATAACTTGCTCAGCCTACTTTCACATAGAACCCAGGAATACCCAACCCATGAATGGAACCATCTACCTATACTGGTTCGCTTTTGTGTCAACTTGGCACAAGTTAGAGTCATTACAGGGCACAGAGAAAGGAATGTCAGTTGAAGAAATGCCTCCATGAGATCCAACTGTACAAAATTTTCTCTATTAGTGATCAGTAGAGGAGGTCTCAACCCATTCTGTACCTCTAGGGAGAATGTGACAGTAGGAAGATCTCTATCCTTGGGAAGCATGGCTAATTTCATCCTCTTGATATTTCTGTTGCCCTACAACCTTTTTCTTTTAGTTTCTTGCCCCTCCCTCTTTAAAATAAATAGTTCATGTTAATATGTACCTTGCATTATATTCTAGGATGCTATCTCGAATCTGTCTAATTTCCCCTGTATCCCCCTATGAGGCATATTTTTCCTGTGACTACTCCTTTTGATGAAAGAAGGCAATTTGGGTCTTACAGAAGAGTTAACAGGATATAGTTCCAGGGAGGTGCCACTCTCAGGGTCACAGAACTTATGACTGAAATGAGCCTAACTACACATCTGGCCTAAACCAGTGTCAATGACAAATGAATATTCCATGAACGCAGCACCAAGGCTACATGTGTAACAGTTTCTCACTTTATGTCAAGCATTTGGGTCTTTCTGATTCAGGACAGACATTTTTATAGCATTTTCTATTTAGCATTGGGCATCTGAATGGCACATAATACACAAAAAGAGACTCTGAGCTATAAATTATGATTTTCCAAGTGAAAGCTGCATAATAATGAATATCAAAAGGTTTTCTATTCATATTTTCATTTTTCTTCTTTGCCTATAAAACATATTCAGGGACTACATTAGAAGTCAATGACAAAGTAATAGAAAATGCTGACACATGAAAATTTCTTTTCTTTCTTTCTTTTTTTTTGAAAATTTCTTTTCAACAAATGAATCTACTTTCTAGTTACTCTGGCTCAAGTCAAACATGAATCCAGATCTAAGTTCCCAAGGTACATGAAAGAATCTTGGGGAGCATAGAAGATCTATGATAGAAAGTCATCACACCTATCTCACTGCTCAGTTTGGTCATTTGGAATGCTTCAGTGAATCAGACTAGAGTCCCTCTTAGCACAATTGGGGAGAAAGAAGGAACTTGCTTCCTCTTTGTACAAGGCATTATGTGGGTTCCTTTCCAGAATGCTAGAACTGGAATCCAGAATTAGGACAAGTATATTAATTCATTCACATATACACATATATCCAGATTTTACTAATCTATGCTGGGCAACCAGAAAACACAAACAACAACATCTTGACAATGGCAAGTTATGACAAAGGAAAACAAAGAAGTCTCACAGATCTTCATGCAAAGATGTCTTCAAGATATCTTTCACTTCCTAATGAACACAGTCATATATGTGTGTATGTACTATGTACATGTACATATACATATACATATGCATGTACATATACATATAATGTACGTGTGTGTATGTGTGTATGTGTGTGTCTCCAGTCATTTTTAAGGGAGATCATGGATCATGGAATGAGAAATAAACTTTCCTTTTAATTTAAAGAAATTGGAAGTTGAATCGCTAAATAATTTTGACCTAAAAGATACTAGTAAAAAGTGCTGAAGTGTTAGGCACATTATAAAAGCAAATCTCTTTCTTGTTAGGAGATACTTTTAAACTATCTTAGATGAAAGAGGCTCATTCTTTTTTCTGTTTGTTTGTTGTTAAACTTGTCTGGTGCATGTGCATTGACCCAGCTGACATATGCAGATGCTAACTGACTGCTGTCTACTGCGGCAAGCCGTCAGAGCACTCTGTCTCACAGTAAGGCATCTCTGCATTAGTAAATAAGTACTTTTGTTCACTCAATACATGAACAAGTTCATTTACTCAAATAGATGTGTTTTACGCATGAGTGTCACTTAGAGGCTCATTATTTCCCTAAATTCTTATGCACAGTTTTGACATTACCACTCCACTACAGACCAAGAACAACACATTAAAATAAAGAACAGCACATTAATATCAGCAAAATATACCTAGGTAATAATGTGTGACAATTGCTATAGCATACCATGTAATTCATGTTCTCATGTAATCATATTTTATCCTAAAGTAAAATTTCACCTAGGCTGCCATGCACTGATTTAAAGTATGTCATTTAATGAGCTTTGAAAAAATGTGTAAATCCAGGCAACTACAATCGATTGAAACCAGGCACGATTGAAATAACTTGTATTTTCATAATGGCAACCATCATTTTGATACTAACACCTTGTGTTATTTTAACTTGCTATTGAATAGTGAAGACTGCCAGTTCTGCGATCTATTTTTTGATATCCAACTTCTTTCATTTTGTGTAAATCCTTGAGTTTAACCATGACATTCTAAGCTACAGTACTAGATTCATTGCTATGCTGACTGATCTATTGTGTTACTCTGCCAGGGTGCACTTATTCAGTCTCTTATTCGGGCACATTTGTGCTTTTCCCTTGGTTGAAAATGAAGAAATGAATAAAAAGCTAAGCATCTACCTAAAAGTTAGGAAAAGAATAACAAATCCATCTTAAAAAAATGAACAGAATAAAATTATAACTGTTAGTGTGCTTATGGGATATAAAAACACTAAAAAAGTTAAGTTTAACAAAAAGTTGATTCTTTGAATATCAATGGGTTATATCTTGTTAAGTACTTAGCTATAGGAGTCCCAGAGACACCTCAAACATTACAATCCTAATTCTAATTCTAATGATATTGGTTATTTTACACAAGCTGATATGAAGAACCAATTGATGAAAATAACGAGTACTTTTCTCATTGACCATGAAGAAACCAAGCAAGTGCCAACCAGAAATTTCATCTTCAGTAACTAGCATTAATAGTGCTGGAAGGAACTATACATATTTCTGTATTAGAAAAGTCACCGTTACAAACCCCACAAGCTACCACAGTTAGCTTGAATTTTATCTGGTGTAATAGCAGCTGTATTATTATGGGAGTAGCCAAACAGTTTTAAAAATTTGATTTAAGGCCCACTCAATGAAATAAAACTTACTATTGAAACTGTTAATATGGCTGAGATCTTAGACTAGATATGACATGGGCCCAGGCAAAAACTACTCTATTATTCTGATAAAAAGAATATAACAATAAAATGATTTGTATATTGCTATATTACTGATACATAAGTTCTTTAGAGAATTGTATGGTATTTTATGCCAAGCAACTGGACACTGTGCAAACAGTCAAAGAATTTGTATCACTGGGCCTTGAGAGGAATGATGTCTTCATATAATCTCTTCCCTCCGGGCTCAGGGATTCATGTAAAAAAGTCAGAGGTGTGGGTGACATCTTCCAGATACAGCAGGACTCATGTACATATGAGCACACAGGGACTGTGACAGCATTCACAAGACTGGTACAAGTTCAAGCCAAACAAGATGTAAGCACAGAGAAAGAAGAAAACACAAAGCCCAATACTTAACCTAGAAGGTCTCTATCATTGATACCTGTTGCGAGATGGAAAATCAAGTCAATTTTCTGCAGTGTCACAACACTTGATGTATCAGTGACTTTTGGGGGCAGACCAAAAGTTCTGAGGAGTAGATGAATAACACAAAACTATACTCTTGGACTGTTGCTGTTGTTCTCTGAGAAGCCCAGGTTGTTCTGGAACTCCATCTTGAGATCATGCTGGCCTCTAACTCATAGAGATTCTCCTGCCTCTGCCTCCTTAGTGTTGAGATTAAAGGTATTGTCCACCCGCAGCCAGACTCTTGATTGTTTTATTCCTTTGTTTACATTGGTTTTTGGTTTAATATTCATTATTTTTTGTTTTCTTGATTTTGTTGCGGTTGTTGATTGTGACACAAACCCATTGAGGGGAGGAGTGGTAGTGAGAACATGGAGTTGCTTAGAGAAGAAGGTAGGAGAATCTGAGAAGACTTGGGCTTGGGAGAAGGTGAATAAATAATATGATCAAAATATATTGTATAAAATTTAAAAATTAAATTTCAAAATATTAAATGACCAGCATTCTAGGAAAAATAAAATGACATAAAATATCTATCAAGACTCAATAGACATATACCAAGTCTCAATTGGTTAGAAACAGATGATTAAGAGACACTGTGCTCATGTATGTGTGTGTGTGTGTAAGCACCAGTGTATATGTGTGTGTGTGTGTGTGTGTAGCCCAGAGTGCCCTCTTTTTTTTAAACACTAGCTTACTTTTTATTTTATTACTATTATTTTTTGAGACAGGGTCTCTCACTTATTTGATGCCCACCAATTTGGTTAGACTTAGAGCCTAATGAACTCTAAAAATTCTATCTTTGCCCCCAGCCAAGTATTGATTACCATAAAGTCAAGGTGAAAATCAGCTTAAACAATATGATACATTTTCCTTTCTATACACTGAATTGCTATAAGATGGAATTTACAAAGAATTTACTTTATTTATTAATTTTATTTTATGCATTCTGTATATTTTATTATATTATATAGGTTCTGTTTGTTTTTAATAACAAAAAGATCAATAAAAGAAAAGGAAGTGTATTGTATGTCATATTATGAAATATTCCTTTTCAAATAATTAGCTAAAATGATTGAACTTTTTAACCTGTGGCACTATCTTCCTCAATGACATGAGATAAATGAGATTTCCTTCAATTCCACTTTGACATACACCATGCATTCTTATAGATGTTGAAGAAAGAGAGGAATTGTATTCTTTCCTGGGTTTTATTTGAAAGTTATGTTCTACATAAGGCAGCCAAAAGACATTTGCAAGCTGATCTCACAGGGCAGGTCAGGCTTCAGACCCTGGCTGCCTTGATGGCATCTCCTTAATTAACAAAGGAGAGGCCTGATGCAGAGGGCCTTCAGGACCACTGCAGTTAATGGTCTGTTAGCATTTCATTTTAAAGGCCTGGGGATAGAGGCCATAACCTGCCAGAGGGTCCTTAGAAAACAGATTAGAAACTTCCAAATGATTAGGCTCCTTAAAAATTGTTCTGTGTAAAGCAGAAAAAAAAAATTGCAACAACAGCTAAAGGTCTTAATTTACAGCATGTGTGCTTAGAAGGGCTGTGCTGACTCTGGCGGTATGATCTCTTTCTGCCTTATATGGTCAGCTTTCAAAAAATTCAAAAAGTCTTTAAAAGAAATTGGCTTTAGAGTCACCTAGTCATCCTGTTCTTAATAATAAGCACTTTGCTCTGAAGTAGTCAAATATTTTATTGTATGTTTGTTGGTTGTGTACCCTGTCCTTGTAATTGTAAAGAATGTCTATACAAGATACAAAATAAATTAAAAGCCACTGTGATGTGGTGTTTGGATCCCAAGAGTTCAGCAGGTCTCCTCACAGGAAAGCCTACAATAACTGGGGTTGTTTTCATTTATGGAAAATACTTGTCCTGAAAATGCTTTC
>JADRCC010529198.1:0-12203 GCA_019843855.1 Hylomyscus alleni
GCTCTCTCCGGCCCTGCTCGCTCCTGTGTAATTCACTGTAGCTGTCTTCAGATGCACCAGAAGAGGGCATCAGATCTCATTATGGGTGGTTGTGAGCAACCATGTGGTTGCTGGGATCTGAACTCAGGACCTTCAGAAGAGCAGTCAGTGCTCTTACCCGCTGAGCCATCTCACCAGCCCCCATACAAGTGTTTTTTTAAAGTTAGTTTCTTTTTCCCAGACAGGAGTGTTGAGCATGGTGACTCATGCCTATAATCCCTGTACTTAAAGCTGAGGCAGGGGGATTGCTATGAGTTATAGGCCATCTTGAGCTACAGAGTAGGACATTATCTTCCCAAACCAGACAAGAATTCCTCTGGGAGATCCTGGCAGTGGTCTCTTTGGGTCTGTATATATTTGAGTGATGTAGGTAATGTGCTTTTTTCCTGGGGCCACAGCTGTTGAGATGTTTCCAGTCTAAAATCCTCTGCATTGCCACTTTGGTGGGAGAACCTAATATGCTTTTAATGTCAGAAACCATGATCTTGACAAAGACCTTCAAGAAGCTGGTGTTACTGAATGGGGTGTGGCATCAGAGTCTCTGGGGAGGAGGTCCTTCCAATTAGCTCTCTGTTCATATAGTCTATATTTAATCTCACGGTAAATAAGTAACTCCATCAAAGAAAGGGTTACCAACTTTAATGATCATGATTACCTTTAAAAATGCTGTTCTTTGAAATGACCGTGATTTCTCTGTTTCAATTTAGAAGCTTTTCAAAGTCATCGCCCCACCTCTGAATGCAGGGAAGACTCTTACAGGTATTCCTTCTCCTCCTCTGAAAAGATTTGTTACATTCTCGTTGATTTATTGGGGGGAGGGGTGCTTACCGTGCCCATGTGGCAGTCATAAGGCAACACCGTAGAGTCACTCTCTGTCTACCTTTACCTGGGCTTCCAGGCCACCAGCATGCACATTTGTTAGCTACTGAGCTGTCTAGCCTCCCCTCCCCCAACTTATTTCTGGAGACAGGATTGCTCCTTGAACCTGGAGCTGTCAGTGTGGGGTCAAGTTGGTGAGCAAGTTCTAGGGCTTTGCCTGGTGATGCTGAGGTTCAGGTACAGATGGTCATGCCTGGCTGATCTGTAGGTGCTGGGGATCTAGACTCTGTCTTCAGGCTTGCACACCAGGGGCTTTACACACTGAACTAGGCTGCTGGTCTCATCCTGCAACATTTTCTTCTGATATCCATTTCTTATTTCATTAGAAAACACATTATTATATATCTGCCTTGTAAATCATAGTGAGATTTATTTTATGGCTTAGTATCTGGTCTACTCTAGAGAGTATTTCAAACACATTCAGGAACATACCGAAAGTATTCTGTTATATGGAATGTTCTGGAATTGCTATTGGTTTATGGTTCTGTTTGAGTCTTCTATGTCTTCACACCTTCTGTAATTGTTTTATTGCTGTTGAAAACCAGTGAGGAGCTTTTCCTGTTATTTCATTGTTCTGTCTCACGCCTCAGGCCTTCCAGTTTTTTATAGCTAATGTTCAGAAAACGTTTATCACTAGATGAATGACAGTTTCATGGGACATCTTCAAATTGCTTACAACTATGACGGTATTTAACTTTTCAAGTTTTATGTAGCCTAACTCCTTTTGTGAATTAATTTCTAAAGGCTTAGTAACTTATCAAAATGTCTTATGTTCATGGTAAATGAACTGGTGTCATTATATACTAAAATTCCTTTAGTTCAAATGGGAAAGTAGATTCCTGCCAGAGTCCCCTAATTGCCATTTAGCTGAACTGAAGCAACAATATAAATTAATTTTTTATTGATTTTCAAAATTTTGTGAGCTGCATCTTACTACCTCTGAAGGTTTTGACTTCATGTGGAAGTCACTGTTTAAGAACATTGCTAAATCGCACAGTGCTAGTATTAGAATTCAGAAGCATTTTACCTGGGAAGCTGGGAAGACAGACCTGAGACCTGTGTGTAGCCCTTACACAGAGGCCATCTGCTCCATCAGGGGCACCACCGTCTCCTGAGGCCACCCAGAGATAGCTTCGACCAGAGAGAGGCAGCTGTCTCTGTCTGCTCTGCTGTCTCGTGGGTCTTTCCTATTGCTTGTCATCTGTAAGTGTACAAGGTAGTGTTTTTCTTCTTGTGCCTATACACACCTTTCTGCCCTCTGACTTGTGGCTGCCTTCATCCAGGCTGTGTAGGATCTACAGCCTCTAGCCAGTGGTATAGTGCCTCTGGTCATTTGTAAAGGAAAGAGACACCACCAGGACCTATTGATCTTTATCTGGATCCTTTTGTCTCCAGCCTCTTTGAAGGGGAATCTCCTTGTCTGTTGTAACTCTTTACTAGTGAACAAACTAGTAGATCTTGAGTTGACACAGAGATAAGGTGCTCTGCGAAGCCGCCCTGGCCTGTGGCATCTATCACCCTCTCTTCGACCCAGGACCAGATGGTGCTTAGATGGTGCTTTTCTGATGTCTCTGCTGTGTTACTGCTGGCTCCTCTAGAGCATATGTTGTATCTTATCATGTTGTTCGCAGCACCTCTCCTTCTGAAAGTGCTACCCACAACCCAGGTTGCTACCTTCTTCGCAGGGACATAGAGTGCAGACCCAGTCATGGCAGACAACATGTTTTATAGAGGGTCTTCCTGCCTTCCTGTGTGTGTTTCAATGGTTGTGTTGACTCTTCCGGGGTCCTCAGTTCTGAGAATTCAATAGTCTGGTGCTGACTTGACTGAGACTTGTGAAGACCTCATGGCAGCCATCTACAAGGGCAGAAACACATATAGGAAGACCTCATGGTGGAACAGGAAGATCATGGCCTAAGGCTGACCATACCCAAGAATATCAGGCCACACCTCTCTTGGATTACTCTTCTGTCTGACAGAGGTCAGAGAGACCTACTTGTTTGCTTTTGCTCAGGAATTTTCAGGTCTCTGACAGGTGAGAGTTTTCTGTTAGCCTTTATTTCTTCATGGGCATCAGAGTCAGCCTCCAGTTGTGAGTAGGGCTATCTCTGGTCTTCCTGGATATGTTCCCAGCTCAGTGTATGCAAGGATTACTGAGATTCCAGGAATATGTTGGACTTTTAAGCCCGTGCACATTCATCCTCCACTTTACCTTTTAAAAAGTAGTCTTAGTCCTCAGGGATAGTAGTGCATCAGGCAGCTGAATGTTTAACTGTAGGAATGAGTATTTTCACACTACCTGAAGTGAGTCTGGAAAAAGACAGTTACATGGCCACGCTGGGTTCTGCTATTTTCCACATTGAGTATCCCTCATTCATTTTATCGGGCAGTTTTACTAAGAATGGGTCTTGTAAGTGAGTTGCCAGATTGGTCCTGGGCGTCGAACCTAGAGCCTCGGAAATGCTGGGCAGTGCTCCATATGGATGCAGCCTCTGAACTGCCTCCATAGTCCTCATTCCTGGCATCTATCACTCTCTTAGGACAGAGAGACTGGAAGTCTTTCCGAGCCTTGTATCTGGTGTGCAGATACAACAATGTGTGTCTGGTGTGTTGTATCATGGTGCACTTACCCTCAGGGAGTAGAGGACTCTGCGTGCCCTCAGGTTGTTAGCGTCTAATTCTTATAGTTACTTTGTGTATTAAGTGCAGATGTGCAGGCTTTTCCTTCCTTCCCTCCTTCCTTCCTTCCTTCCTTCCTTCCTTCCTTCCTTCCTTCCTTCCTTCCTTCCTTCCTTCCTTCCTTCCTTCCTTTCTTCTTTCCTCCCTCACTCCCATTCTGCAATGATGGTATAGGAATCATTTTGTTTAGTCTTAATATGTCATATCTCATTAGATATTGTATTGTTGGTGTAGGCTTGAAAGTTGGTGTTCTCACCTGAGTCTACCATAAATGAATATGGAAACTTTAAGCACTGAAAAATCTGAACAACATTGTTGATAGAGAACTCTCTAGAATGCACTGGGAAGACTTGGGTAATGGAGAATGAGTCTCAATTTTGGCTGCACTCTACATATTTTTATTCTCCTACTTACATGTCAGATACTATACTGGATGCGTGGAGTATCAATCACAGATCTCCCACTCCAGAGGAAGGCCTGGGAGTGGAGTGGTGGGGAGGGACATGCTAATGAGTACATTCATCTCTCTAGGAAGATACTACAAGCTAGATGTACTTTTCTGAGATTTCTAATAACTAAAGTATTTACATAATCATGTGCTGGAAAGACAACTCAGTGAATAGAGGCCCTCACCTCCAAAGCTGACAGTATCTGAGCCCCAGACCCACAATGTAGAGAGAGAGAACTAACTCCAATTCCCAGTGTTGCCTTCTGACCTATACACACACTATAGAGCACTCATTCTCTCTCTCTCTCTCTCTCTCTCTCTTTCTCACACACACACACACACGTGCACACACCACACACATATTAACATAAACGTACATTCACATACACCACACGCATGTGCGCGCGCGCGCGCGCGCGCACACACACACACACACACACACACACACACAGAGTATTTGTTTAATCAGTCAATAAACCTGAACTTGGTGCATCAGTGAACTGATTACTGTCATGTGTCACACTTAACTGAGGTGGATCAAATGACACTTTGAGTTAAGGCAAAATATAACTATTCATGTAGTGTTGAGAAGTTTAGTTTTATTTGTAGAATGTCATAGACTTTATTACTTATGAAGATTACTGATAAAGACATTTTCTCACTTGCATTATGTCCAGGATTCCAGTTCCAGTTCTTTGTAACCAATAACAGATCCCTATAATCTTTGCTTCATAAGTGTTCCCAATCACTTCACCTTATTTATGGTATTCCAGTGTGTGCTACCTTTACCTCCTAGGCTAAAAACTCATCTAATTATCTTTTTGGAGCTCTAAAAGTCTTACCAAATAACAGAATCTTTTAACATAGTTTAGAATAGGCTATTTAGTCAAGGTTTATTACTTCAAACATTTGGAAACATGGCCTCCTGAGACCTGTGCGCTGTGGGTGATGGGTGACCAATGAGAACACACTGTAACTACATCTTAATAGTAATTGGCAATGATCTACAGGTCATCAACTTTTCTTCACACTCCCTGCTCCCAGGCTGTCAACAGTACATAAGCATCTTCTTAGCTTTACATAGGCCTGCATGTGTCTTCAGATGCAATCTATAGGAATATTAAAAAGTGGAAAAATTTGCCATCTCAATTTTATGTTATTTGGGAATATATTTACATCATCTTAAAGCCAACTTTGAGGGTTTTCCTCGCATAAAGGTTACTGTTCTGAAAAGATTGGAGAGAGAACAGCTAAGTCCTTTTATTTCTGTTTCAGATGAGCAAGTTGTTATGGGCAACAAGCTTCTGGTGTACATCAGGTGAGTGATTCTGATGTGTCTAACTGTGTGTCCTCCATGCCCTGTGTTTACGTCAGGTGAGTGATTCTGATGTGTCTAACTGTGTCCTCCATGCCCTGTGTTTACGTCAGGTGAGTGATTCTGATGTGTCTAACTGTATGTCCTCCATGCCCTGTGTGTACATCAGGTGAGTGATTCTGATGTGTCTGTAACTGTGTCCCCTCCATGCCCTGTGTTTACGTCAGGTGAGTGATTCTGATGTGTCTGTAACTGTGTGTCCTCCATGCCCTGTGTTTACGTCAGGTGAGTGATTCTGCTGTGTCTGTAACTGTGTCCCCTCCATGCCCTGTGTTTACGTCAGGTGAGTGATTCTGATGTGTCTGACTGTGTCCTCCATGCCCTGTGTTTATGTCAGGTGAGTGATTCTGATATGTCTGTAACTGTGTGTGTCCCTGCTCCGTGTTTACATCAGGTGAGAGGTTTGATGTATTTGTAACTGTGTCCCCCGAGTCCCCAATGTTTGAACTGGTACAGCAATATCCTGCCTGTGTAGTGTTATTCATTCTTTCCAAGACATTTTATGTAGAGGAGATTACATGTCTGGCAATATCTGAAGTGTTATTCCTGATAGGCTTTGAAGGCAAGCATACTGCTAACACCCCATAGTACACAGGGTGGCCCCTACAACATAGAATGCTCTGTTGGTGGCTGAGAGACCTGCTGTGTAGTGTATTCTACTTTTACTACCACAGAGTCTGGGTAATGTGTGTTACCTCAGTTATATATAGATGGGCAAGAAGATTGTTTATGTCATGGAGACATTAGAGACAGAGGTAAAACCACTGTTGTGTCTTGACCCATTGAAGAGAGTTCGTTCCAGTAGATTATGAGGGGTCAGTCTGGGTAGAACTGCTGTGTAGCTGCTTGGTAGGAAGATGGGGTGTCTGCAGACCCTCTTAGAACATCACTTTAGTTTTGTAGCATTGGAGTAGACACTGGAGCAGATGCTGGGACCAGCATCCATACCTCTTACATTGATTGTCAGTGAGGAAGAACATAGCAACAGTTACCTAGCACTTCATTATCGTATTTTAAACTCTGGAATATTTGTTACCAAGTTGTTTCTATTATTAAAAATCGATGGCAGATTCATAGAGGTGTAAAGTTGTTCCTACCACACCTCAAAAGTTAATTAAAAGAGATATTCAGATGTTCATAAATAATTCAGAAGTCAAGCCATTAATTATTAAAAAGAAAGGAAGAAAGAAAGAAAGAAAGAAAGAAAGAAAGAAAGAAAAATTCTGATTCAGAGGTGAAGCCACAGGGCAAATTCTTTCTCAGATGCTAACTCCTTAAAAGGCAGCCATTTATTTTCCCTGTGCTCATTACCATGGCTGATTTCCAAGTGTTACCCACCTCTGTGAAACCTCTAGTTTAAAGTATCAGACCTCTATCTGGCAAATTGTTGTTGAATGGTACCGTTAGGTTCTGTCTGGATACCAGGTCTGAGGCTTTTGGTGGAGTGTCCCCATCACTGCTGTCCTTGTGTGCACTGAAGATTATGGGTGCCACCCCCCTCATCACCCATGTTTTCTGAACCATAAATTTTTTTCCCTTGAACTAACACATGAAAACATAAAAATTATGCATATTTATGGGCTATAATGTGATGTTTTTGATAAATGTCTATATTGTGTGATGTTTAAGAAGCAAGAGTTAATACAGTTCTCTTCTGAAGATTATGATGAAAATACTCAAAAGCTCTTTGTTAGAAGATGGGCCTGCACTGTTAGACCTGAGCCCATTGATTGAATCAAGCCAGACATCCCTGGCATGGAGAGTTAGGAAGCTGTCTGTGCTGTGACTTGATAACTCTCAATTTATGGTACCTGGCTCCACTGTGCTCCCTGTCAGGTCTCCTCTGCTCTTCTGAATCAAGTGGTTCAAAACTACTGTGGGACCGTGAAAGGTAGCCTTGTTCCTAGTTGAGCTAAGGTTGAAACCCGGAGACCTTGAAGGGACGGTAGGCGTTTTGCCTGTTCCTAGGCACCAGACCCCTGTCACTAGCTGCAGCCCTCCATAGATTTGTGGCTATCAGTCATAAATGAGGTACCTAAAGTCCTGGAGGCTTAGCCAATAAGCTTTCCTTCCCAGACACTCCTGCCTGCACAAAGTATTTTACCCCAGGCCTGCCCTGAGAGGTGGGATATGATTTTACTCATCCACTTTCCACCATGACAAAATAAATGCCTTAAAACCTTGGACTGCCTTTTCGGGATCCTTCATGGGGAGCCAAGGAGAAGGCCTTTGTTTACAGAACCACCGTCTAATCTCTGGTAGAAGGCCTCTCTGTGCTCCCAGCACCAGCCACCACCAAGACCAAGCCAAGCCTGCCACCGTCAAGTCAAGAACTCCCCCACCCCACCCCTCAGGACCAGCCTGAGCTCCCCTCTCTTCCCTCTTGGCCTGGGGCTAGATCCAGCTTGTCAGGGGCCCCCATTCCATTCTCAGCTCTTCCTTAGCATCCAGCGGTACCTGGGTGTCCAAGAGCCCGAGGACCAGATGGCCCTGACCTCCTTGCAGGCCCTGGGCCCCCGAGCCAGCTCGGGCTGTCTTGCGCCTCGGGCTGTGCTTCCCCACCCCTTGGAGCAGAGTCCCTCAGCTTTCCTAAGGCCCAGCGATGGTGTAGTGATGCCTTGTTCCTAGCTGAGCTCAGGCCAACTTCCCATATCCTACCTCTCCAAGCAGGGAAGCATGTGGCAGAGCAGACGCATGACCAATAACCCTACACATATCTTAAAAGATCATAGAAAGTCAGACCTTTGCACTGTCCTGGGGATTTGTCCAGGAGTCCTCAGAGACCAATGATGCAGACAGCTGTTGTCTGTAGAGGTTCTTCTGGCTACTCCTTCTCACTCTGCTCATGGTAGCTCTTTCTCTTATTCTTAATTAATTATATTAACTAATTAATGTTATATCCTAATTACAGCTTCCCCTCCCTCCTCTCCTCCCAGTCTCTCTCCCTTCCCCTCCCCTCATTCCTTCTTCCATTTCTTCTAAGGGAAGGGGAGGCCTCCCATGGATATCAAAGACTAGGATCACCTTTTCCTACTGTGGTAGACAAGGCAGCCCAGTTAAGGGAAAGGGATCCAAAGGCAGGCGACAGAGTCAGAGGCGGCTCCTGTTCCTGCTGTTGGGGTCCTACAACACTGACCTGCACATGTGTTACTTCTGTGCAGGGGGCCTAGGTCAATCTCATGCATGCTCTTTGGTTAAGTAGTTCAGTACCTCAGCCCACATTAGATGATTCTGTAGGTTTCCTTGTGTTGTCCTTAACCTCTCTGGCTCCTTCAATCCTTCCTCTCCCTCTTCCACAGGACTCCCTGAGCTCTGCCTAATGTTTGCTGTGGGTCTCTGCATCAGTTTCTATCAGTTGCTGGGTGAAGCCTCTTCAATAACAGTTATGCTAGGCTGGACAGTGGTGGTGCATTGCCTTTTATCCTAGCTCTTGGGAAGCAGAGGCAGGTGGATTTCTGAGTTCAAGGCCAGCCTGGTCTACAGAGTGTGTTCCAGGACAGCCAGGGCTATACAGAGAAACTTTGTCTGGAAAAACCAAAACAAATGAAAAGCAGTTATGCTAGACAACTGTCTGCAAGTACAGCAGAATATTATTAATAGTATCAGGGGTGGGCTCTCTTTCATGGCATGGGTCTCAAGTTGAGCCAGTCATTGGTTGGCCATTCCTTTATTTCTGCTCCATCTTTATCCCTGCACATCTTGTAGTCAGGTCAAATTGTGGGTTGAAGGGTGCCTGGGTTGGTGTCCCCACCCCTCCATTGGAAGTCTTACCTGGTTACAGAAGGTGGCCTTTCACCTTCCATATCTCCCATTGCTAGGAATCTTAGAGTCACCTTTATCGATTCCTAGGAGTTTCCATTATCTAGGTTTCTAGCTCAGCCCAGAGATACCTGCCCCCCCAACAGATTCCAGTTCTTTCTCACTCCATTCTCCCTGCACTTTATTACTCCTCTTCTCTTTCTCACCTTCTCTCCCACTCAGTTCCCTCCATCCATCCACCCATGATGTCTATTTTCTCTACTCAATAAGATTCAAGCATCCCCTCCTTGGGAGGTTCTTCTTACTTAGCTTCTTTGGGTCTGTGGATTATAGCATGGTTATCCTGTACTTTATGGCTAATATCCACATACAAGTGAGTACATACCATGTGTATATGTCATTTTGGGTCTGGGTTACATCACTCAGGATGATATTTTATAGTCCCATCTAATTGGCCTGAAAATTACATGATGTCCGTGTTTTTAATAGTTGAGTAGTAGGCCATTGTGTAAATTTACCATAATTTTTTTTATTCATTCTCCAGTTAAGGGATGTCTAGGTTGTTTCAAGGTTGTGGCTATTATGAGTAAAGCTGCTATGAACATAGTTGGTCAAGTGTCCTTGTGACAGGATGAGGTGTCCTTTGGGTAAATGCCCAAGTATATAGCTGGGTCTTCAGGTAGATGGATTTCTAATTTCCTGAGAAACTGCCATATTGACTTCCAAAGTGACTCTACAAGTTAGCACTCCCACAAATTGCGTGTATAAGGAGAATTCCTCTTGCTCCGCATCCTCACCAGCATGGGTTGTTGCTTGAGCTTTTGATCTTAGTCATTCTGATGGGTATAAGGTAGATCTCAGGGTTGTTTTGATTTGCATTTTCCTGATGACTAAGGATGTTGAACATTTCTTTAAGTGTTCCTTGGCCATTAGAGACTCCTCTGTCTAGAATTCTCTGTTTAGATTTATAACCCATTTTTAAATTGAGTTATTTAGTTTGTTGATGTCTAATTTCTTGAGTTTATTTATTTTTGATATCATCCCTCTGTCAAAGATAGAGTTGATGAAGGTCTTATCCTGTTCTGTAAGCTGCCGTTTTGTCCTTTTGACAGTGTCCTTTGCCATACAGAAGCTTTTCAGTTTGATGAGGTCCCATTTATTGTTGATCTTAGTGCCTGAGCTATTGGTGTTCTTTCTATTCACAAAGTTGTATCCTGTGACAATGCACTCAAGTGCCACTTCTGTCCTATCAGATTTAGTGTATCTGGTTTTACATAGAAGTCTTTCATCCACTTGAACTTGAGTTCTGTGCAAGGTGATAGGTAGGATCCATTTTCATTCTTCTGTATGCAGACATCCTGTTAGACCAGGATCATTTGTTGAAGATGATTTTTTTTTCTTGATTGTGTAGTTTTGGCTTCTTTGTCAAAACTCAAATGTATATAGATGTCTGGGTTTACTTCTGGGTCTTTGATTCAATTCCATTGGTCAACCTGTCTGTTTCTATTTATCAGTACCATGCAATTTTTATTACTATTGCTCTGAAATACAGCTTGAGATCAGGGATGGTGGTAGCCCCAGAAGTTCTTTTATTGTATAGGATTGTTTTAGCTGTTCCAGGTTTTTTGTTTTTCCATATAAAGTTAAGTATTGTTCTTTCCATGTCTGTGAAGAATTGTGTTGGCATTTTGATGGGAATTGCGTTGAATCTGTATGTTGCTTTTGGTAAGATGGCCATTTTCTCTATGTTAATCCTACTGATCCAAGAGCATGGGAGATCTTTCCATCTTCTGGTATCGTCTTCAGTTTCTTTCTTCAGAGACTTGAAGTTCTTGTCATACAGGTCTTTCACTTACTTGGTTAGACCAAGATATTTCATATTATTTATGGCTATTGTGCCATTCTTTTTAATATTTACCCCAACAGATTACACTGATGGATTTTCCTATGTTGAACCCTCCATCACTGGGATAAAGCCTACTTGATCATGGTAGTTGATGTTTTTTGATGTGTTCTTGGATTTGGTTTGAGAGTATTTTATTGAGTATTTTCACAACAATGTTCATAAGAGAAACTGGTCTGAAATTCTCTTTCTTTGTTGGGTCTTTTATGTGGTTTAGTCATCAGGATGACTATGGCGTTATAGAATGAATTAGGTAGTGTTCCTTCTGTTTCTATTTTGTGAGATAGTTTGAGGAGTATTAGTAATAGGTCTTCTCTGAAAGTCCGGTAGAATTCTGTGCTAAAACCCATCTAGCCCTGGGCTTTTTTGTCATTGTTGTTGTCATTTGGAAACTTTTTATTTCCTTAGGGGTTATAGGTCTATTTAAATTGTTTACCTGATCTTGATCTAACTTTGGTATGAGGTATCTATCAAGAAAATAATTTATTTCATTTAGATTTTCCAGTTTTGTGTAGTATAGGTTTTTGAAGTAAGACCTAGTGATTCTTTGAATTTCCTCAGTATAGCTTGTTTTGAACTCCTTTTCGTTTATGATTTTATTAATTTGAATATTCTTTCTCTGCCTTTTAGTTAGGTTGGGTAAGGGTTTGTCTACCTTGTTGATTTTCTCAAAGGACCAACTCTGGTTTTATTATTCTTTGTTTTGTTTCTTGTTTCTAATATATTGTTTTCAGCCCTGAGTTTGATTATTTCCTGCCATCTACTGCTCTTGGGTGTGTTTGCTTCAGTTGTGCTCTTAAGTCAATACTATGAAATCTCTCTAATTTTTTTTTATGAAGACACCTAGTGCTATGAACTTTTCTCTTAGCACCGCTTTCATTGTATCCCATAAATTTCATTGAATTCTAGAAAGTCTTTAATTTCTTTGTTTATTCCTTGACACAATGGTCATTGAGTGGGGAGTTGTTTAGTTTCCATGCATTTGTAAGTTTTCTGTTGTTTTTGTTGTTGCTGAAGTCCTGCTTTAATCCATGGTGATATGGGGGCTACTTCAGTTTTCTTTTATATTTTGAGGCTTGTCTTGTAACTAAGTATATGGTTAGTTTTGGAGAATGTTCTCA
>JADRCC010529222.1:0-11642 GCA_019843855.1 Hylomyscus alleni
CAAAGCAAGTGTAAGTGAATGGCTAATTTACCAGAGTGGTTTAGCTGTGGGGGGATTTCCTGCTGGGGCACACAATCTTCTATTGCTTTCTTAGAGTTCTTAACCTTCTCAGCTCTTTTGGCACGCTAGAGAAAACAAAAGCAGCCCAAGAAATCAATTTTCCTTAAAGCTTTATTACCATCAAGAACCTTACTTCCCATAATTGTGGTGGGGCACACCTGTAATCCTAGCACCCAGAAGGCCGAGGCAGGATGGTGGGCTTATTTATTTTTATTATGTTTTATTTATTGTGTATGTGTGTGGCACACACATGAATACCCACCCCCATGCCTTAGCACTTCTTAGTAGATATCAGAAGACAACTTCCCTTACACCATGCTATTCCTGAGCATTGAGGTCACTTTGTCAAGCTTGACTGCAGGTGACTTTACCCCCTGAGCCATCCTGTTGGCCGCAAGTTTATGAGTTTAAGTCAAAATGGACTACATAATGAGGTGCTGTTTCAAAACCAAACCAGACTAACAAAACTTTTTACATAGTTTGTGCAACACCTTAACTTAACCAACTATGATTCACTCACCTGAAGGCGAGCAAGTGTCTTGCTATATTCCTTTTTCAAAAATGCTAGCTTTTCTTTCAACTGGAAGAAAAACATTAACAATTCTGATCAGTGGAAAGGTAAGGTCAGAGGGAATGGATGTAGTGCCTAGCAGGCCAGAGATTGCATACGGTGCTCAGTGTGCAGAGCTCAGTAGCATCCCTCAGCAAGATCAGTACAGGGAAAGCACTTTTCCCATTCAAACCTTTTCTCAGTTCCCACAAAGCATCAAGCTCTCTCAGGACCTTCCCATGATGGTTTCCTGTCACATGGAGCAGTTCCTATGGAGTCCTCAAGCCTCCGTTTGCAGGATTACTTCCCTAGGATAGACTTCTAGGTTCTTGCTCAAACCCAGTTTAGACACTCTTCCATTCCTCTGTGCTATTCTCAAAATTTACTGCACCACACACTATGCTGTCCATTTTCTCCTGTATCTTGCCATCACTTTGAGAGCTTCTCAACAGGGAGGGGCTATTATCATAGTCAATCAACCAATAAATGCTCTTTATCTATTAATGGCCCAGGAACTTGCAGTAGTAACCAACACCCCCCCAGTGACACACACAATGTCAGTTATCCCTGATGCTTGAGGTATAAGGTGGTTAAGGCAATTTACTTGCAGTGAGGAATGCAGATAACATTCAAGAGCACAGATAAGATCTGACATAAAAGTACCTAGATTAATCTAAGTGATATAAGTAACTTGCTTCCTGTAGGGAGTATAATCATAGAGGCATTTCTGAGGGCTACCACTTGCACCTAGATCTAAAGGAAGGAACTAGTCTTGTGGATACTGCATATGTGTAATTATTCTAGGTACCACAAGTAGGAAAACTCAATGGTAGACCCAGTTTATACATCTGAAGAATACATAGAAGAAAGCCAGTGAGAGGTAGGGGCTATTGCTGCTGAGTTGCCAGCCAGGCACACAGCAGGCATCTCCACAAAAGCTTTTGCAAATAAGTTCATTCAGGCTATGCCAAATTACTAGTCCCTGAAGGTATAGATTCTCTTTGTCTTCTAAGCTCTGTGGTTGAAATGTTCCCTCAGCAGAAGACCTCCTCCCCTTGCCTTTCTGCCCTTTAAAAACCCTGTATTCATCCTTTAGACAATTGTTGGCTTTCTATCTTCAGTATATTCCTTTTAAACAACATAAAAGGGGTTGGAGATGTATCTTGCTTGCTAGAGGAGCAAGTGCTCCTCTAGCATGTGCTTTGATCCCCAGCACCAAATAAACCCAGTTCTTTGGTGAACACCTATAACCCCAGCACTTGGGAGATGCTAGGTCATCCCTAATTAGCTTCCTAGTAAGTCCATGACTAGCTTGGGATACGAGAACATTTCTTAAGAACAACTCCACAAACCAAAAGCAGCAAAAAAGCTACAATGAAAGTTACTGTCGGGTCCTTCTTCCCTTTCTGCTACGTGCCGGCTGATTGCAGTTGAAACGGGCAAGTTCATGAAACCCCGGAAAGTGGTGCTAGTCCTAGCTGGATGATACTTTGGATGTAAAACCGTTCTTGTGAAGAACATTGATGATGGCACCTCAGACCGCCCTTACAGCCAAGCCATGGTGGCTGGAATTGGCCGCTAGACCACTATCCCCAAAAGTGACAGCTACCATGGGCAAGAAGAAAACTGCCAAGTGATCCAAGATGGAGTCCTTTGTGAAAGTTTATAACTACAACCACCTCATGCCCACAAGGTACTCTGGATATCCCCTTGGACAAAACTGTTCTCAACAAGGATGTATTCAGAGACCCAGCTTTGAAACACAAAACCAGGCAGGAAGCCGATGTCAAGTCTGAGGAGTGATACAAGACAGGGAAAAACAAATGGGTTTTCCAGAAGCTTTGCTTTTAGGTATATTTTTGTTTTGGTTGTTAAAAAAATCAGAAAAAAAGTTACTAACAGCTTAAACTTTTCTTAAGCACTTTCCCCACCTCGGTTCCCAGGGCACTTTGTGGACTCCAGCTCTTCTGCGCTAAAGTCATCTCAGTCCCCATCCATTCTTAGACACACAATAATAAAAATGGATGATATTTTTATAATGTGCTTCAGTTGGTCCTAGGGACATTTGTGACTTTAATGTCCAACCCTAACAAATAGATTCTATTGTATAATCACCCTCCTTTTATAGATATGCAAACTGAACAGAGAATAAACAGCTCCTCCAGGACACTGCCATTTATAACTGCTCCATTTAACCCCCCCAGAGGGCTTTCATATCACATATTTACATTTTGATTTATAATAGTAGCAAGTTATGGTTATGAAGCAGCAACGAAATTATGGTCATCACAACATGAGGAACTGTATTAAAGGGTCACAGCATTAGGAAGGCCTACAGGCTGCTCTTAACCTCTGTTGTTATCTTGTCCTCAATCTTATCAGTAAGTGGGAGTTATTTTGTTTACTTGTAAATGATCTTTACCACCCTTAGGAGGACAAATTATCGTGGATTCTAATTTTGCACAGCAAGCACAAGTACAAGCAATATTTAAGTCTTGCAGAATAATATACTGAGTCCAAAAGAATTGAGAGCTCTTTCAAACTACTACACTAAATTTGTGTGCGCGCGTGCGCACACACACACACCACCTATTATATGTAATACTTATTTATATTGTTTTTCTTCCCTTCATCCTGTTCCAAGGTGGGTCTTAAACATGGAGAAAATCAGCTGCAGAACCAACCAGAGTACACATTATAAACATCCCCGGGCTGGTGAGATGGCTCAGTGGTTAAGAGCACCAACTGCTCTTCCGAAGGTCCTGAGTTCAAATCCCAGCAACCACATGGTGGCTCACAACCACCCGTAATGAGATCTGATGCCCTCTTCTGGTGCGTCTGAAGACAGCTACAGTCTGAGCAAGCGAGGTCTACCGAAGCGAGCAGAGGTCCTAAAACTCAATTCCCAACAACTAGATGAAGGTTAACAACTATCTGTACAGCTACAGTGTAAACTCATAATGCATAAAATAAATAAATAAAAATAAACATCCCCTCAGGCCGGGCGGTGGTGGCATACGCCTTTAATCCTAGCACTTGGGAGGCAGAGACAGGCGAATCTCTGAGTTCGAGGCCAGCCTGGTCTACAGAGTGAGTTCCAGGACAGCCAGGGCTATACAGAGAAACCCTGTCTCGAAAAAACAAAACAAAACAAAGCATCCCCTTCAGCAATGTAAACCTATTTTGGAGGTCAAGCCCTAATACATAAACACGAAAATGTAAGTACAAGACTGTTGAAAAGATTTACGTGAAGGGGCAGGGTGGAGTGGGAGAGAAGGGGGCCTCTAGGTTTACCTATATGTAAAGTTTTATACCTAATATTTACGCAGTGCCACTAGAAGTTGGGCTTGGCTAATTTGCATTTTAAGCTTCACCACGAGAGCAGCGCTCTCGTCTCAACGACTTCTCGTGGAGGGTAGGTGGGAGGACAACTGCCTGGGATACAGGAACTAGGTTTGAAAGCCCTGGGTCACCCTTCCCGCAACCCGGGCACCTTTTCCTTCTCCGCACAGCTGAGGGGCTTCCCGGAAAGCTCTTCCATCGGGATGGAAGCCAAACGCAAGGAGCAGCCGTCTCCAGCCTCGGGTCACGGGGACCCAATCAAGGCTTCCTGGGGCTAGAAGGAATCCCGGGGAAGAACCAGGACTTAGTTCAGCCTCACTAAATGACTGGAGGGCCACACAGGTCCCGCGCGCTACCCGCTCTAGCCAATTAAAACCGCTCTTCGCTCTGCGCACGCGCAGCTGGAGACCGCCGAGCAATCGAGCAGGGCTGACCAAAGGATAGTCGATGAGAGTCGTGGGCGCGGATAGCGGAAGTGGACAGACAACCGGAAGAAGCTGGAATCACGTCTGCCTGAGCGACTGACAGGATCCTGAGGTTTAGCGAGGAGGCAGCCATGGAGTTGGGCGAACTGCTGTACAACAAGTCCGAGTACATCGAGACGGTGCGCGTGTGGCGACCCTGTCCCCGCTGGCAGTCACGGGCCTCTCGAGGACTGGACGGTCGCCCCTCCTGTCCCTGCTACACTCGACCCCGCTCCCTCAGTCCCTTCCTTGGATGACGTAGAGACGCTTCGTGTTTCATCTGATTGTTATTTAGACGGTGCATGCATGAATTAGGCTCTCTCTTCCATCCCGTGTGTGTGTGTGTGCGTGTGTGTGTATGTGTGTGTGTGTCGGGGAAGGGAAATGTGGGTGTGGGTGTATGCATACATATGTATGTGTGTGCATATACATACGTCTGATTTTCCAGTTAAGTAATGTCTTCCAGAAGAATACACAATACAACCTATTCATTTTAATATTAATTACATTTTTCAGGCTCCAGGCCCTTTTAAAAGTAATATTTCACAGTCTTGCTTACGTGAAAAGAAGTTATTGTTTCTAATCGTCAACTCATAATAACATGAGCCCCTGGGTTACTATCATTTTTTTTTTCTGTATGTCTGTGATCATGGAAAAGTAATTTTCCTCATTTAGGCCTACGAAACCATAATATGGGGTTTGAATGCACATCTGTCATTAGAGCTGTCATTAGATACCAATCCTGAATTCATTTCTCGAGCTATCAATTCCTAATTCACCCTTGCTCTTTTGATATATTGGATTCAGACTGTGAGCACTCTTATCACTGAGCCATGCTCCTCAGCCTTTCTTCCCCTCTCGATGCCTTCCTTCTCTAGTTTTTGATCGTTTGTTTTGTGGTGGAGTCTCACTTCATAGTTTAGTCTAACCCCAAATTCACAGTCATCCCGCCCAGAGCTGGGATAGTATGGGTGCAGTATACATTCAGGCCTCATTCCTTTTTAGACTGCCCTTCATTTGAAGTAATTTTCTCCTCAATGTGAGCTTGCTTGATGGAAACTGTAGTCCAGAATTCCTCTCTTTTTCACCCTGGGTTTCTGTTTGCTTTTAGGCATCTGGGAACAAAGTTAGTCGCCAATCTGTTTTGTGTGGAAGCCAGAATATCGTCCTCAATGGGAAGGTAAATGGACACAGGCAGCTTCAGGAGGCGTACCTTTGCTTGCTTGGCTAGTCACCATGTCAGCAGGGTATACGAAATAGTGCTGTGTCTCCAATTTGTCATTTCCAGTTCTTTTTTTTTAAAGATTTATTTTAGCCGGGCAGTGGTCGGGCAAGCCTTTGATCCCAGCACTTGGGAGGCAGAGGCAGGTGGATTTCTGAGTTCGAGGCCAGCCAGGTCTACAGAGTGAGTTCCAGGACAGCCAGGGCTATACAGAGAAACCCTGTCTTGAAAAACCAAAAAAAAAAAAAATTTATTTATTTTATGTATATATGAGTACATTGTCATTGTCTTTATATACACCAGAAGAGGGCATTAGATCCAATTACAGTTGGTTGTGAGCCACCATGTGGTTGCTGAGAGTTGAACTCATGACCTGCGGAAGAGCAGCCAGTGCTCTTAACCGCTGAGCCATCTCTCCAGCCCTTCTCTTTCTTTGTGTTTTTTTTTTTCCTCCAAATTAGATTTATTGAATACACAAAGATGATCAATGAGGAGACACCAAAAAATTAGAGAACGGCTTTAAGGAAGAGGTGGGGAAGGGCAATAACACATGAAAGGTAACAGGAGAGGGCACAGGAGACACAGGGGCAGCCAGATGGGGGGAGACGTAAGGGGAGGGATTGCTTCTGAAGAGAACGTGAACACTTTTGTCATTTTCTTCAGTATTATATTTAAATAGGATTTACATTGCATTAGATAAGAAAGTGGGGGCTGGAGAGATAGCTCAGTGGTTAAGAGTACTGACTCTTCTTCCAGAGGTCCTGAGTTCAATTCCCTGCAACCACATGGTGGCTTAAAACCATCTGTAATGGAATCTGATGCCCTCTTCTGGTGTGTCTGAAGACAGCAACAGTGTACTCACATACATAAATAGATAAATAAATAAATAAATAAATAAATGAAATATTAAAAAAGAAAGAAAGAAAGTGGTGGTGGAGGGAAGACCAGAAATCTTTTATGTCTGAACAAAATACAGTGGCAGATTGTTCTGCTATGCTTGTGAGATTCCTGGAGGGACCCTCACACTCAAATCCCGGGAGAGACGACCCCACACACCACCAAGACATGGACTTGATGCCATCTGCAAGAGGCTTTTTATTCCAGCTAGCTGGGGCGAGACTCATATCCCTCGCAGGGGTAGAGGAGTCTGACCCCGAGGAAGGTCTTAGGCAGCTTTTTATTTCTGTGCAGTTACTGGGGCAAAAGGGAAGACTGGGGTAAGGGGAAGGTACGGGGTGGTTTCTGATTGGTGCTGGCTCGTGCTAGGGTCCAGGGGTGGACTAGCCACCTGGCAATTGTTTTGGACCAGGTTGTTTCTGGGTTCTTGGGCCAGGTCGTCTTGGTTCCCTTGTTTCTGGGTTCTTGGGAACTGGCCTCCCATTGTTTCTAGGTTCTGGGAGCCGGTTTCCCACTGAGTTTAACTAATGGCTAAGTTCTCACAGTACAGTTTGAAAACTTAATCTTACATACTGTATTGTGCCCAGGACTACTAGACACAAAACTCATAAGGAGGCAATAACTTAAGTATTTTAAAACAGAATTCAGGGACATGGACTTCACTGGTCATTTTTAAATGTATTTTGCTTTATAGACCATTATAATGAATGACTGTATCATCCGAGGAGACCTTGCAAATGTAAGAGTTGGACGTCACTGTGTTGTGAAAAGTCGTAGTGTCATAAGGCCACCGTTCAAAAAATTCAGCAAAGGGTATGTGACTTAATTACCTGTTTGCAATCCTAGACTCCATCCTGTTCCTGGTGATGTTGCCCATGACCATGTGTTTAGATGTGTAATGAGAAGGTCTGGCCATTTGGGGGCGCTGCATAAGAGCTCACAATAATGAACCTCACTCTGGGTGCTTATAACCCTGTTCATTGTTTGCTGTCAGGAGTAGAAAAGTCCCTACAAGAATTAGACAACTGAAGCATAGATAGTAAAGCCTGAGTAAAGGGGGAAGCTGGAGTTTCCTCTCACATGTATACCATGCAAGAATCAGATAGTGCTGAAAAATTTGATTTTTAATTAGAGAACTCTCAGAACTAGTGTAGCCAATAGTTTCTAAAACTACAAGTCCTTGTATAATCATTGCATAACAACAAATGAGTGGTTTCTGAGTTTGTAAAACCAAAAGTGGATTCAAAACAAAATACAGAATGAATCCAAAGTTTTTGGCAATACCTGCTCATGGTACATCATCTGACACCACTGAGCCTCAGCTCTGCACACACTCATGTACACTACACTGTGCATGACACCATACAAGCTACACCAGTGAGTGCTTCCTGAAGCATTCCACTCAGGTTGAACTACAGTAAAAATTCTAATGACTTTACTGTATATTTTGCTGCTATTAGAGAAACAGTCCTTGGATTTTACTATATTAGAATGGTGGGTTTTGAGGCTGGAGAGGTGGCTCAGTGGTTAAGAGTACCACTGCTCTTACAAAGGATCTGCCTGTTTTACAGTGCCTATTGTTCCAGTTAAGGACTAGTTCCTTCTCCTGGCCTTCTTGGACTCTTACATGCACGAGGTGTACATAAACTTCTGCAAGCAAATACACATATGTAGAGGAATTTTAATCCAGCAAAGGGCTCCTGTAGCTGTAATGCAGACACACCTTGAGACACACCTTTAATCCCAAACAATGAAGGTAAAGTTTGTAGAAGGAAAGGCCTGTGCTTGAAAGTGATATCTAAGCTGGGTGGTGGTAGCACACGCCTTTAATCCCAGCACTTGGGAGGCAGAGGCAGGTGGATTTCTGAGTTTGAGGCCAGCCTGGTCTACAGAGTGAGTTCCAGGACAGCCAGAGCTACACAGAGAAACCCTGTCTCGGAAAAAAAAAAAAAAAGTGATGTCTAATTGAGAGGCAGACAAAGTAACAAATCAGAGAAAGATTTGACACTAGGATATGCCTAACTCTCAGAAGAATAGAGAGGAAAGAGAAGAGCAGAGGCAGTTTTACTGGGAGAGTTTTACAGAGACAGGTCAAAAAGAGAACAAGCTAGAGATAGGTGAAGACAGAACAAGTCAGAGAATGAGAAGGAGCCAGAAATTAGAACAGATTGCCAAATTTAGTATGAGGCTAATCAGAGCAATTCAGTCAGAAGCCAGACTAAGTCAGTAAACTTGGAGAAGAGTTTAAGCCAGAACAATTGAGCTGAACCAGTCAGCCAGAGCTCTGAAAGAACTAGAAAGGTTGAGCTTATTCTGTTGCATATCTCGGAGACTGAAAACATTCGAGGCCTAGATTAAATTGTATGGAGGTTAGAAGCTTCCGGACTATTCCTAGGTCAGCAGATGGAGGCAGTAAGCCTCTGAGACAATGGTTAGATCAGGAGAATAATAAAAGATACATTTACACACACATATATAAAACAAATCTTTCAAAAAAAAAGATTATTGTTTATGACAGTTGTTCTTTGAGTTGTTAAAAGGAAAAGTTAATCGATATATTTTATCTTGAGATTAGGACATATTTTTCCAGTAGTTTTTTTTTTTTTAAAGACTTATTTATTAATTATACATAAGTACACTGTAGCTGTCTTCAGACACCCCAGAAGAGGGCATCAGATCCCATCACAGATGGTTGTGAGCCACCATGTGGTTGCTGGGATTTGAACTCGTGACCTTCAGAAGAGCATTTGTCGCTCTTAACCGCTGAGCCATCTCTCCAGCCCCTCCAGTAGTTTTTGAAATGGCTTTAAACATACCTGCCATTTTATATTAAGTATTTATGCACAGTGGCTTTCTGAGCATTGATACTTATAAAATTAGAGTATCAGTCAACTCTGAGCAACAGTGAAGATGCTTTGTTTTGCATTATCTTATACCCAGGCAAGACCTAATTATGCAAAAATAAATGAACACACCACAGCATGTACAATTACTTTTATCTTTAATAATGGTAAAGTTGTATGTATATCAAAGTTTTGTTTTAAAATAAATTTTTCGATGATTTGCAGTGAGATTGGACACATTCAGATCACTATGGCCATAGACTCCTTGTGATCTATTACCAGTAAATATTTGTGTATGTGTGTTTGTTTGAGATAGATCTAGTTTAGCTCAGTCTAGTCTTGAACTCCCTGATTTTCCTCACTCAACCACTTAAGTGCTGGGATTATAGGTGTGTGCCACAATACTCAGCTTAAATGTTTTACTAGGAAACCTATTTTATATAACTGTATACTTGGGTTCACATAAAAAAAGAATTTCTTGGGTAAAAAGATATCAGGAATAGAGAAAGTAAGAGGGTTTGCTGTAGACTGCTATGTAATCAAGGAATTTTGTTGCACAAGAGGAAGAAACTTAAAATACTAAAAATTAACAAAGTTTAAGTAAATCTTGAGTCTTGGTTGATAGATACTATGACTTACAAAATATCCCTTGTAGAACAAGGCTGGAGGAGTTAGTGAGGAAACAACTACTTTATATCTCATCTAGTCCACAGATTTAAAATATGACTTAGGGGCTTGGCTCAGTAGTTCAGAGTGCTTACTGCTCTGTCAAAGGACCAGGTTCAAATCCCAGCATCCACATTAAGTAGCCTACGACTCTGAGAGCTCCACAGGATCTACCACTCCTTTCTGACCTCTGTAGATATCCAGAAACACACAAACACACACACACACACACAAACATATACACACACACAAACACACGCACGTACGCCTTTATTTATTTATTTATTTATTTATTTAAAAAAACATGGTCTGATAAATGCTGAAACATTGTCAGTGATATTTGAGGAATGATAGAGAGTGGGAATAAGGATAAGGTTAGATATCTGGAAGAAGCCTGGGTAACTCCTATTGTCTTTCAAGTCTGGACTGAAATATTAATCTGTTTTTTTTGGACATAGGCTCTCACTGTGCAGCTCTGGCTCTCTGGACCTCACAGAGATGTATGAGACCAGGCTGGCCTTGAACTCACAGATATCTGCTTTCCTGTGACACACAAGTACCAGAATTAAAGATGTGAGCCACCACTTCTGGCTTATATTCAACTCTGTATTAGGCTTTCCCCAAAGCCCCCCTCTAGATAAAGTGTCCTAGTTATGTGCTGTCACTTCAGATCACAGGTGTGAGTAGTTATGCATGCAGTCCTTTACTCCATCTGGTGTCTTTTTGATTCCACCACATTCCTCATACAACAGATCTATAGAGCTTATGTTGTATCCCCAGTTCCTAGCAAAGAGTCTGGGACACGGTAGGAACTTAGTAAATATGGTGGATGATTAAACTTTAAGAATGTTGGGAACTAAAATATTTTTTTTAAGGTCTGGGAATATAATACTTATTTAGCATGCAGAAGGGTCTGGATGCAGTCTCAGTTTCATATGAATGGGGTATGGTGGCACACAGCTCTAGTTCAGAGGAAAGAGGATCAGATATTCAAGGTTATCTTCTGCTACATAACAAATTGAAGACAGCTTGGACTATATGAAACCCTCTTTTCTGCCGCGTGTGGTGGCGCACGCCTTTAATCCCAGCACTTGGGAGGCAGAGGCAGGCAGATTTCTGAGTTCAAGGCCAGCCTGGTCTACAGAGTGAGTTCCAGGACAGCCAGGGCTACACAGAGAAACCCTGTCTTGAAAAAAACAAAAACAAAAACAAAAAAACCCTCTTTTCTTCCCTAGACCCCCAGTTAGCTAGCTAGCTGTTAGTTAGTTAGTTAGTTAGTTAGTTAGTTAGTTAGTTAGTTAGTTAGTTCTTTGTTTTTGCAGTCTATTGGTCATCCATACTGATAGCCTATGAACTTGTCAATCCTGGAAACAGATTACTAAGCATGATGTGTGAATTTTGTCAAAGAAAGCAGGAACAGGTCAGTACCCACCCACTTTAATCTGCTTTGAAGATCCTACTCCTCCTGCTTTATTCTTTCCTTGCAAAACCCAGCAATCCTGATTTGGAGTTTTTAGCCTGATTCTTTGTTTTAACATTTGGAGTATCTATGACCTGAGGATTGTTTTTTTGCAAGGAATAGTCTTATTAAGACATGA